>SKCR01033585.1:0-225869 GCA_019454045.1 Zanthoxylum bungeanum | reverse complement strand
CAATGAGTCAAAGCCGAAGTTTGCAATAGGCGAGAAGCGCAAGGCGAAACTTACTTCGACCTTCTAGAAGGCCAAGGCTTGGCCAAAGGCTTCTGGATGTGGAAAAGGGCAAAGACAAAATCATTGTAATCTTCTGGGAAGATAAAGGACATATCCCAAAATGTCTGCCTAAATTGTGGCAAACGGGATCGCGGAAGCATGACTGTCGTTTGGACAGGGCAGACATGAAGGAATTGAAGAACGAGCAAGGCTCTGACTTCAAATATGTTTGTCATAAAATATGTTCACTGCTAGTATTAAAATTGGATTTTAGATACTGAGTGTGGTACATAAATATATACTGGTGTGCAGAATCTGCTATGAGCAGGATACTGACTTCAGTTGAGATCTATCTGCAAATTGAAAACGGGACAAATGTCAATGTTTTAACCGTAGATACCTAAGTTTAGGAACTACCCTTTGGGTGTGTACATAAATTAGGAAACTGTTAAAATGTAACTAGTTTGACTAGATACATTATCGCTATACCAGGGTTTAATCCGTTGTGGATATACCTTTATATTCTAGAACACTAAAGTATTTTATTTTATAAAGATGATATTGAGATAAACACATTAGATGTGAAATAACAGTATTTATATTTTGAATATAAATAAATCTCAAACATATGAAACATGACAAATAAATAGCTCAAACTGAATTAATCAGTTGAGACTTATTTGTGGCATTGTTGTTTGGGACAGAATTAACAAGACTCGTATATCCACACTTTTGAAGAGTGGATACTAGGACAAATTTGATTCCATTCAAATAATGTCTGCGAATCTAGTTTATTGGGCAAAGTGCCTGAAACACTATTTACTTGGTAAAAGTGTAAATGCCACCGATCTGTTAGCCCTAGTTCATAGTGACGTTGGTGGGCCCATATCTAGCTAGGCTAGAGGTGGATATGAATGTTTCATGACGTTTACGGATGTGGCATCGCGTTATGGTTATGTGTTTCATGAGAAACACGGATCATAAACTTTTGATGAAATCAAAGAGTTTCGACAAGAAGTAGACAAACAGATCGGCTAAAGTATTAAGCACCATGATTGGACCATGATGAAAATACTTAAGTAATAAGTTTCTCAATACTTGAAAGAGTATAGTATTCTTTCAATGAGGACTCCTCCCGGAACACGTCAATTTGATGGTGTGTCGGAACGGATAAACCGAATTTTGTTAGACATGATAAGGTTAATCATGAGTCGCTCTGAGCTACCATTTCCTTCAACGGATACGCATTAATAGTGCAAAACTTATTTTGAATAAGGTTCCATAAAGATCTGTCTGACAGACTTCATATTAGACATGAACGGGAAAGAAACCGGGTTTCTCATTCTTGAAGATTTGGGAATGCTGGGCATATGTTTGGATGATACCAAACTAGAACCCAAATTGGATAAGTGCCTAAATTGTAGGTTATCCTAGGGATAACAAAGTATAGTATTTATACAACTCACAAGAGAACAATTTAATTGTTGCTCACCATGCGGTTTTTCCTAAGAGGAATACCTATATGTAATGGTAAGTGGGAGGAAAGTAAAACTCGATGAAAATCAGAGTAATACTATTCCAGGCACCGATTCCTTAATGGAACACAAATAGTTCATCAAGGATGAAACTATACAAATAATCTTCGAATACACAAGAACCGCGTAAGTCAGAGAGAGTCAGAAAACAACCTGGGGTATGGGTTTCTGATCTCACCTTATTAAGATGACAATCTTATTGAGGAAGATGAACTTACTACGTATGAGGAAGTGATACAAGGTATCGACTCCCTATTATGGCAAAGTGCCATGATATCCGAAATGGATTCCATGTATACCAACCAAGTTTGGATACTAGTTGTTGTACCGAAAGGCATTGTGCCCATTGGTACTATATAAGTCTTCAAGGAAGACATTCATGGAAAGCAACATACCAACGTACTAAGCTAGGCTTGTAGCGAAAAGGTATCGTTATCAACATTGTGTCGATTACGACGAAACCTTTTAACTGTTGCCACGGTAAATCCATTTGGATAATGCTTGCTAATGCTGCATGTTTCATTTATGAAATGTGGCAGCTGAATGCCAAAACCGCTTTCCTTAACGGAAACCTTTTGGACGATGTTTATAACATCCTGACGGTTTTGTCGTACCAAAACTAGGAAACAAGGTTTGCAGGTTATTCAATCCATGGATGGATTGAAACAACCATAGCGTTCTTGGAACAATCATTTTGATGTAATCATAATGGTATATGATTTAATTCAAAACGAATATGATTCTTGTGTATATAAGGAGGTTAGTGGGAGCACACTGACAATGAATGTCCTAAATAATGATAATATATCATTTCTTGGAAATGATATCCCCATAATACAATCGGTGAAAGCTTGGCTTTCGTGAAAATTCTCCTTAGAATTCTTGGGAGAAACAACCTTTATTCTAGGAATAAAGATCTACTGGGATAGATTTAAAGTTGTTGACACTCTCCGAGAACCCGTACATTGAAAAATGTACGCGACCTGGTGTCTCATACGCTTTGAGCATATGGATTCACAATCAGGCCAATCCAAGTGATAGTCACTGGATTGAAGTGAAGAACATCCTTAAGTATCTTAGAGGAACTAAGAATGCTGTCTTAGACTATGGAGATTGAGAACTTGAAGTGATTAGGTTCACTGTTGTAAGTTTCCTAACCGATAACGACTATAAGTCGTAAAAAGGTACTATAAAGTTTGAATAACGGAACAGTGAGCTAGAAATATTCCAAGCAAGATACTGTTACCGAATAAACAACACAAGTGGATTATTGCTGCAGCTGAGACAGCAATAGAAGCCATTTGGGTCGATAATAAATCTAATTAGATTAGATATAGTTCTGTTAGCAGCTGAGCTAGGCTTCAGCACAGGCTAAAGAATTAATGGTCTCATCAACGATCCAGATACATACTTCAATATTCATCTGATTCGTTCGGATCATACATCGTGGCGATGTGATAATCATATAAATCACATCAGATAATAATCATACAAATCCGCTGACGAAAGTCTTTTCTCAAAAATTTGAGCGAACCGTACATAGTTCGAGTGTAGGACACTTGAGTGACTGGCTATTGGCCAAGTGGGAGATTGTTGGACAATTATGACCCATAGCGTCACTATTTGTACAGATCATGGTGTTGTTATACAAATTAACTATGTGACAAAGGAAATTGTTATTTTATCATTTGTGATTAGATCACCAAGATGTATAAATGATGAAAGGTCCATATGATTAGTTCCTAGATTGAGATGATATGAGACAGTATCAATCTACGAAGGTTTAATCATTAAATATCACTAGTGAGAGTATTATCGAGATTGGACATCGATAATGCGGAAAAGACTAGTATTACACTTGTGCGCGTTGTGAGGGCATAACGGCATAGTTCTCATATATTTGGGTACAGGATACCCATGCAAGTGTAGTAGGAGGTTGTGTTTTACCGATGGTATGGAAAACAGCTTCGCTCTGGATAGACCCCTCGGAATTCCATTGGTAGTATGACTATGTGTCTATGGAAGTTCGAATCAGGGTAGGTGTATTTGGTCTTAACCTGAGACTTGCACCTCTAATACTTGCGACAATCAATATACTTTGGTTTTGGTCATCCAGGGCTTTAACAAGTTCTATGTACGCCTCTTCTGGGTATATTGAGAATCGTAGTGTGTTGGGTGTGATGTCGAGATGGAAGTATCACTCCAGTCATAGTGGAGATGATGGTCACGTAGGATACGAAACTGGTTCTCTTATGTACTGCAGTCATCGGGATAAAATGACTAGGTCATGTTTATCCGATTATAGAGACTAGTTACCAGAGATCCGATATGTGCTTCGTACGGGGCATACATATTTCCATCCCCAGGCCTTGCACGTGACATCCGATACTGGATCGAAATACGCAATACTACGTATACTACGCTTGATATAGAGCACATATTATTGTAAGGATATTTCTGGAGAATTGGGTAGGCTAGAAGCCAACCTTGTCTTGTAAATCGGTACAAACGTAGTACTTGGTACGTACGTGTTCAGATAGTCCGACGACCGGATTTACTGCCAACATATCTGGGGATCGCATGGGTCGCTTCCCGAAGATTCACCGATGACGTATGACTCGCACTTTATTAATTAGGGATTAATTAAATGAGAGAGAAAATTAATCTGGGATTAATTACGGAGATATTTTATCTAGGATAAAATATCATTAAAAGAGAGAGGACGATTAATTTGGAATTAATCGATAAAATAATATATTCGATATATTATACGAAATTGGATTTCGACGCGGAATTGAAATTAGATTTTAATTCGGGCGAACAAGTTAATTTAGAATTAATTCGTTAGCGATGTGAATAGTGATTTTGTTAGGCATAATTATTTAATTACGTCGCAACGGAAAATTCGTTAATTTGGAATTAGCGAACCTGAGCCGGGGAGTGTTTGCGGACGCACTCGCATTTCAAATTCAAGTGCGGCAACAAGTCACATCTAGCGTCAAATCACTAGTCAAATTGATTGATGTGATGTCTAGTCACTTTGAGTGACATGACAACATGTCACTATTGATTGATGGTGGTAGATGGAAGGCATTAATTATCTTTTGCCTTTGACTTTTTTGAAAAGATAAATGGTATATGTTTAATTGTTTTGAAATCAATTAACTAATACAACACTCTCTCTTCTCTTTCTTCATCCATCTCTCTCGGCCTAGGGCCTCTTCCTTCTTCAATTTCTGGTTTCACCGTGAGCCATGGAGAAGCTAAGGAATTTTTGTGGCAAAAATTCCTAAGTGCTAGCACACTTTAGAGTCTTGCGAAGGTGAAAGGGAACCACACCCGTGAGCTTGGAATCACAACACAAAGCTTGGAGCTTGATGGTGATGATGGCCGATTCTTGGAGGACAAAAACAGCAGCAAAACCGTGAGCTTCAAAGGCCTTAAAAAGTTTTGTTGTCCCTCGCGTCGCAAAAGCCGATCGATGTAAGTATTCCGCAACTTCTTCGAGTATTCATATATATGTTTCATTGCTTAAAATGATCCCGGTTAGACCATAGAAACCCAACATAAAGAACATCCTTGAGTGTCTTGGATGAACTAAAGATGCTTTCTGAGAATATGGGAAATGAGAACTTGAGGTGACTGGGTTCACCGTTGTAAGTTTCCAAACCGATAAAGACGACTATAAGTCACAATAAGGGTACATATTTAGTTTGAATAATGGAACAGTGAGCTGGAAATCTTCCAAGCAAGATACTATTGCCGTTTAAACAACAAAGAGCAGAATATTGCTACAGCTGAGGCAGCAAAAGAAGCATTTTGGATCTATAAATTCCAAATTGGATTTGGAGTAGTTCTGTTAATAGCTGAGCTAGGCTACAACGCAGGCTAAAGAACTACGGTCTCATCAAAGATCCAAGTATGTACTTCAACTGTTTCATCTGAATCGTTAGATCATACATCGTGGCGATATGATGATCGAATAAATCGCATCAGATGATAATCTTGCAAATCCGATGATAACCTTTTTCCGTAATATTTCTTATTTATGGTAGTACTTATTGCTTTTATATACATATTCGATCTAATTACGATTAGATTGAAACTAAATAGGATTTAGTGATATGTATATATTAGACAAAGACCTAATAATATATAATGTAGTGCACAGTTACAAAGTAGTTTATAATTGACATTGGGAAGTGTCGCTACTAGAAATATATTATCAAATAAAGTTCATGGTCAAGATTTACTAACACGGGTCGATTAGTAAAATCCACCGAGACCAGTACACGTCGTATATCGAGACTTAGTCCGATAGTTTATCTGTTGGATAATTATAACCCATAGCATCACTATTTTGTAAAGAACATGGTGTTCTTGTACAAAATTAACTATGTGACAAAGGAAATTGCTCTTTTATCATTTGTAATTGGATTACTTGGATATATAAATGATAAAAATCCATATGATTAGTACAGGATTAATAAGATATGAGACAATATTAATCCACGTAAGGTTTAATCATTAAATATCCCTAGTTGTAGTATTATCGAGACTGGACATCGAAAATACGGAATAGGCTAGTATTACACTTGTGCGTGTTATGGAAGCGTAACAGTATAGTTCTCATATATTTGGGTATTGGATACTCATGCAAGTGTAATATGAGATTTTGTTTACCGATGGTACGGAAAGAGCTTCGCTCTGGATAGACCCCTCAGAATCCCATTGGTAGTATGACTATGTGTCTATGGGAATCCGAATCAGGGTAGGTGTATATGGTCTTAACCTGAGACTTGCATCGTTAATACTTACGACAATCAGTATACTTTTGGTTTGGTCGTCCGGGGTTTTAACATGTTCTGTGTACGCCTCTTCTGGGTATACTGAGAATCGTAGTGTATTAGGTGTGAAGTCGATATGGAAGTATCACTTAAGTCATATGGAGATGATGATCATGCAGGGATACAGAATTGGTACTCTATAATGCTATAGCCATCGGGAAAGTATGACTAGGTCATGACTTTCTGATCATAAAGAAACCAGTTGCTAGTGTTCCGATATATGCTTCATACGGGGCAGACACAACTCCAGCCCCAGGCCTAGCATGTGATATCCGATATTGGATCGTAATACGCAATACTATGTATACTACGTCTGTCAAAGATATTGTATTCCTTAAAAGAATATTTCTGGAGAATTGGGTAGGCACGGTGCTTTCCTAGAAGCCAATCATGTCTTGTAAATCGATAAGTACGTGGTACCGGGTACGCACGTATTCGGATAGTCCGATGATCGTATTTACTGTCAACATATCCATGGATCTCTTGGGTCACCTCCCAAAGATTCACCGATGACATTTGACTCGAACAAAATTAATCTGGGATTAATCACTGTAATACTTAATCTTGAAATTAATTATCTGAGAAAGAATTAATCTGGTATTAATTGTGTCGAGAATTTATCTGGGATTAAATTCGGCGAGAAGAGAGAACGTGATTAATTTGGAATTAATCGGCGAAGTAAATTTAATAGTGAAATTGGATTTTACTATTTAATTTATTTAACTGGGCTAAAATAATATATAAATTCAAATTAGATTTCAACGCGGAATTAAAATTGGATTTTAATTCAAGCAAACGAATTAATTTAGAATTAATTCGTAAGCGACTTCCGTAATAATATTGCGAGACATTATTATTTAATTAAATTGGATTTAATTAATTCACAACGACAAATTCATTTAATTTGGAATTAAACGAACCGGGGCCCAAGCGAAGTTGCGTGTTGGATTGTCCGACTTAAATTTGGAATTTGATGTGGGGCCCACTAACTTACATCAATGTGTTTGACACTTGATGGAATTTGGTAATTGGTTGAGTAAAAGCTTGGGATTGCTTTTTCTACACTCAAACCAAATCCTACACACCAACCTAATATATAAAGCCAAGTCAAACTTTGGAAGTGTAAACTTGTTACTATTCACAGCATCTTTTCTCTTCTTCCTTAGCAAAACCGTGAGCTTCATTTCTCTCTAATGGAGTTTTGTTACGAAATTCTGGTAAGCTAGCACTTTAAGGAGTCAAAGGAAGGTGATAGGGAGACTCACCCATGAGTTTGGAACAACTAAGAGGGCTTGGAGCTTCCATCATCCAAAAAAAAGTTTTGAACTCAACCGATCAATGTAAGTCCTCCGCAACTTATTTTTGATTTTATTCACACACGAATCAGTCTTAGAGATCTCGTGGCATGTCTAGGACACTAACATTATCCTAATGAAACATGAGTTTGGGGAGACTCGTATAGACGTCTAGGTGTTTATATTGGATAAACACTGAACGACTCACTGAAGCTTTTCTAATATATGGTACACCAACATCAATAGGAATCTTTTCGGGTCAAGTGAGCATAGTGGTCATTCGACTTGAGATACCACTGTGGATGTATGAGGTATCCTCCACACTTTGATAACAGTCACGTCACCGGTCTATTTAGATCAGACCTCTGCCTGTTCGTTGGGTGTGGACTGATCCTCAGGATATCATGTCCGCATTAAGATAGGATTTGTCAGCTCTGTGTATAGAGCATAGGTATTCAATATGGAATTAGCAATCTGTTAAATCCATGGGTCCGTGGTACACTATAGAAGTAAGTTCTAAGTGTTATTAGGAGATTGCTAATAGAATCTGTAACGACCAGTAGTCTATACTATTGTTACATTGTACTACCGTGGTATTACGTGAAGAAAGTAACATAATATAAATTAAGTTGAGACACAAATACACTCACAGAATGACTTTGGGAACAAACGGTAAATTCTTCGAAATTCCAATACAAAATTCAATGAAGTTCCATTCTGGACAGTCCATGGTAATTGGGCCGTAACTTTCTCATATGAACTCCGATTTTTATGAATTAGAAGAAGAAGAAGAAGAAGACTTTTAAATTGACTTTCATTTTGTTATTTTCATAACAGATTTATTTTTATGCTTTGGCGTTAGATTATTTTTTATTATTACTGTTATTTAATAAAAGTTTATGATTTGAGCATTATATTGAGAAAGAAACATTTTCAGAAAATAGTTTATGTTTTTCGAGGCATGAAGGAAAAACCCACCTTATTATATAACTTGTTATAAATATGGAATTGACGGACAGCACATGTGCACATGTAGAGGACTGGGGGGATAACGATACGTAACACCCTCAGATCCTAGTTCAGGACTAGGGATGACAGATTCCCCTAGATCATAATTTCAGAGCTTGGAGGGTAGCATAGATTCGCACCCCCAGTTCTAGTTCAATGGATTAGGGGACGGCGATACGTAACGCCCCAAGACCACTAGTTTCAGGGATAAGAGTGGCATGCTTTCGGAGACGGTGAGACATAACGCCCCAAAGCCATGGATTTGTACTCCTGGCTATAGTTAGGCGTATGGGGGGATGACGATACGTAACGCCCCCATACGTCAAGTTTTTTAGCAGATATATAGAGCTCAGTTTTCAGAAGTAATTTCAGTTTTAGCTTTCAGGAATAGTTTTCAGAGAAAAGAATTCTAGAAAGTAAAGTTTTCAGTAACAACAGTCTTACAAGAAACTTTCAGCCAAGATTTTTATTCTAAAAAAGTTTTCTAGAGAGAGATTTGTTTTGAGAAAAAAGTTTTCAGAAAAGTTCAGATTTTATGCCCAAAATGAGATTTCATAAAGTATTTCAGTTTTCACTTTAAAAACCGTCCACTCACTTAGATCGTATAAACGGTCTAACCCCTCACTCCCAGTTTCCTGATTTTACAGGTATTCTCGGAGGACGAGCTCGGGAGGACGGATACTGATGCAGTAACTAGGGTATGGAGTCCATCAGTTTAAGTCAGAGAGAGTAAGAGTCCAATCAGAGTCAAGTAGAAGTTATGTATTAGTCTTTGGTTTTGAGATTGTCATTGTAAAAGTATGTTTTATTAAGTTTACAGTTACTAATGTCGAATCTTCTCGAGTTGAGTAGCATTTGTGATTCTTCGACTTGAGATGCCACTGTGGCCACATGAGACATCTTCTACACTTAGATGGCAGTCACGTCACCGATCTATTAAGATCAGACCTCCGCTTGTTCGTTGGGTGTAGATAGATCCTCAGGGTGTCCTGTGTGTGTCGAGATAGGATCCGTCAGTTCTGTGTACAGAGCATAGGTAGTCCATATATGATTAGCAATCAGATAAAAACCATAGGCCCGTGGTACATTTTAGAAGTTAGTTCTAAATGTTCTTTTTGAGATTGCTAATAGAGACGTCGACGGGATAGTCCCTATAGAGATTTGACGTTTACATCTATATCTCTGCGATATATCTGGATACCTGTGACGGAGGAATTATACATTTGCCATGACCTCGACCTGTATGATTCAGTGAGATTATTCGTGGTCTTCATAATTTACGTGTGGATAAATTATGGACACGAAATTGGATTTCGTGACGGATATGCCTGAATCTAGAGAGTTTCACTAATGAAATATACTCGTAGAGCACTAGGGCAATATTTATAAATAATATTGATTATTTATAAGTCGTTTAAAATTTAAACGCAAAGTACATGTGAATGGACCCAATAGTCATTTCTTAATTTTTGTGTATTTGCATTTAATGATAGATTTTATCAAATACACATTAATTAATTGTCAAATTGAGATATTTGACTAATATCATAAATATATATGTATTTGATATTTAATGTAAATATAATACATATATTTAATGTATTTGTATTTAAATAATTATTTAATTATTTAATTATTTAATTGTTAAATAATTAAATTAATTAAAAATATAAATATCTAAAGTTATGATATTTATTTTAATGACTTAGTTGCAATTGTTGACTTGGTCGAAAAATTCATTAAAGTGTAATGATCATTTTTATCAAGTTGACAAATTGTAATTAATTGAAACAAAAAGAAAATATCTTGATATTTTTATACCCAAAATTCGGCCATGCCTTATGGAGGAGGTATAAATTATTTGTTTCATTTTTAGGGTTTCAATTAAGTTAAAACACTCACCCAAAACTCCATTAAAAGAAGACAAAGAAGCTTGAGAGAAAGAAAAGGGAAAATAAAGAAAAGCTTTGATTTTATAAGTATTTCCAACTTGCAATTAGAGAGAAAACTTTTCCTCTTGTTGTTGGCTTCATCTTGTGATGTTCTTATGTTTTTCTATTCTTTATTCTTTGTGTTTTTGGAGGATGGAAGTTTTAGGATAGGGTTGAGCATGTATAAAGATCATAGAATGCTTCTAATGTGTTAATAAATATTCTTTTGATAGTTTGATGAACTAGTTGCCATTCTAGAGTTGTTGATCCACTATTAAATGACCTAGAATTGTTCTATAGTTATTTCATTATGGTGAGGCTTGATTGGTGTGGTGGAAACTTGATTGAAGTGTTGGATTTAATTAATTTGGTCTAATTTGTCCAATTTGGTGAAATTGAAAAATTAGGGTTTAAGACCATCTCCAAATTTGGAGCTTTTCATTTATGTTGTGTATTTGGATGTGTATAAGATGCATATAAAATATTGGGTTGATTGGATTTCATCTTAATGTGTTTTGAACACAAAAGGAGCAAAATGCACAATTTTGCCCAATTAAGGGCCTCACGACAATTTCACTAATTTTTAGAGTTTTTGTTGCAATTTGTATTTTGACATGTAGGACATGTTAAAATCATCATAGAACTGATTTAGAATCATCCAAAATTATATTTGATAATTTTTGGGCTAAAATGATCAATTTGTAAAGTTATGGGGCAATTCGGTAATTACCAAGAAATATGATTTCTTGTGTAATTTTTCAGAATTTAAGTATTGGATAATTAAATAAATAAGTATGTTTTATTGATCCAAGAAAAAAATTTTGAAATCGGAAAATTTTGATTTTCCACTATTCTGCTGCGTTACCGAATTTCCGTATAAAACCCCTACAAATACAAGAAATAAGGAGCTACAAATCCTTTCAGCGAAGTGACGTTACGCCAGCCGAATTCCAAACCAGTGAGTGGACACTACCATTTTAAATTGACTTTCATTTTGCTATTTTCATATCAGACTTATTTTTACGATTTAGGGCGTTAGATTATTTTTATTATTACAGTTATTTCATAAAAGTTAATGATTTGAGCATTATATTAAGAAAGAAAAGTTTTTAGAAAATGGTTTATATTTTTCGAGGCATTGGGGAAAAACCCACCTCAGTATGTAACTTGTTATAGACATTGAATTGATGGACAACACATGTGCACATGTAGAGGACTGGGGGGACGGTGATACGTAATGCCCCCAGATCCTAGTTCAGGACTAAGGATGACAGATGCCCCTAGATCCTAGTTTTAGAGCTTGGAGGATAGCATAGATCCGCACCCCGATTATAGTTCAGTGGCTTGGGGGACAGCGATACGTAACGCCCCAAGACCACTAGTTTCAAGGACAAGAGTGGCATGCTTTGTGGGACGGTGATACGTAACGCCCCCATGCGTCAATTTTTTCAACAGATATACAGAGCTTAGTTTTTAGAAGTAATTTCAGATTCAGCTTTCAGAAATAGTTTTTAGAGAAAAGAATTCTAGAAACTAAAGTTTTCAATAACAATAGTCTTACAAGAAACTTTCAACCAAGATTTTTATAAAAGTTTTATAGAGAGAGATTTGTTTTGAGACAAAAGTTTTCAGAAAAGTTCAGATTTAATTCCCAAAATGAGATTTCATAAAGTATTTCAGTTTTCACTTTCAAAACCGTCCACTCACTTAGATCTTATAAACGGTCTAACCCTTCACTCCAGTTTCCTTGTTTTGCAGGTATTCTGATGTAGTCCCTAGGGTATGGAGTCCATCAGTTCAAGTCAGAGAGAGTAAAAGTCCAATCAGAGTCAAGTAGAAGTTATGTATTAGTATTTGGTTTTGAGATAATCATTGTAAAAGTATGTGTTATTAAGTTTACAATTACTAATGTTGAGTTTTTATGATAAGTTATTAAGCTTGGGCTACGGTCTCATACATAAGATATTTAAATAAAGAAAAGAGTAATAGTAATTGTTTATGGTTGGAGAGTCAGAGGCTCAGGGGAATAGTACGACATATTCCCTGCCGGTAGCATCTCCCGGATTGGGGATGTTACAGAATCGTCGACGAGATTATACCTATAGAGATTTGATGTTTTTATCTATATCTATGGGATATTCCGGATACCTGTGACGAAGGGATTATACATATGCGATGACCTTGACCTGTATGATTCAACGAGTTTATCCATGGTCATCATAATTTACGGGTGGGTAAATTATGGATACAAAATTGGATTTCGTGACGGATATGCCTGAATCTAGAGAGTATCACTAATGATACATACTATTATAGTACTAGGGAAATTTTTATAAATAATATTGATTATTTATAAATCATTTAATGGTTAAACGATAAGGTACATGCATAAGGGGTGATTCAGTCATTTCCAAATTAATGTGTATTTGAATTAAATACTTTATTTTATTAAATACACATTAATTATTTATAAAATAAAGTATTTGACATATATCATAAATATATCTAGATATTTACATTTAGTAATTGTTTGATTATTTAATTGTTAAATAATTAAAATAATTAAATATAAATATCTAATGTTATGATTATGTTTCAAGGTGGATTAATTTGATTGGTTCACTTGTCAGAACTTATTTAATGTTGAAGTGTTCAAGTTGAATAAGTAACTTTAGCTTTAATTTATTAATATAAATTTGAAGCAAAATGACAATTATACCCCTTAGGGTTTTCGGCCAAGCACTACATATTTAGGGGTTTCTTTTTTTTTCATTTGATACACTTGATGCTAAGTGTCCAAAGTTTACAAAGAAAGTGAGTTGTGAGAAAAAGAAAAGAGTTAAGAAGAAATCGAAGAAAACTTGGAGATTAATAGGTAATTTCTAGATTTCTTTGTATAGAAAAATGTTTCTATGGTTCTTAGCTATAACATTTGATGTGTAAATGTTTCTCTACTCTCTTGTTTTGTAATAAGATATTTGTAAGCTTGGATGAAAAATATAAGCATATATGTTGAACAAAGTTTGCTTATTAATGGTTAATAAGCATACTTTTGGTCATTAGATGACTTGGTTGCCATTTTAGAGTTGTTAGGCCACTCAATGATGACCTAGAAATGTTCTTGAGTTGTTTCAAGGTGGTGAGACTTGTTTGGTGTTGTAGAGATTGAATTAAAGTGTTGGATTGTGTTAATTTTAGTTAATTTGATTAATTGGAAAAATTAAGGTTTTGAACCTAAACGAAAATTGGGGCTTTTCATATATATGTTGTATTTTGATGTACATAAGATATAAAAATCATTTTGGGGTTGATTGTAAATCATCCAAGCTTGTTTTGACAAGATTGGACCAAAATGATCAAAGTTGAAAACTTGTGGGCTTTTCGGCAATTTAGAGGAAATATGGTATTTTCGGTTCCTTGATGTATTTTGACATGTATGACATGTTTAAATCATTTTTTTAGTGATTTGGAATCACCTAATTATGTATTTGATAAATTAGGACTAAAATGATCAAAATGCAAAGTTTAGGGGCCTTTTGGTAATTACTGAAAAATCTGGAAAATTTTTCAGAATTCTGTTTTTCATGTATATTTGATGTAAAAATCATTTTGGTTGTGATTGGAAATCACCTAAGATTATTTTGAACAACTTAGGACTAAAATGATGAAAATGAAAAGTTTTGGGATTGTATGGTAATTTACTGAAATTCTTAATTTTGGGTTAAAAATTCTATTTTTGAGTATTGAGTGATTAAAATAAATAATTTTATTTTAATTACCCAAGAAAAATTAAAGAAATGGGAATATTTGATTTTCCCGCATTCCGCTGCGTAACCCGGGTATTTTGCCCAAAACCCCAACAAAAATGGTATCAGAGCAGGTCTGATCTTGAACCCATGATATGATTATGCCCCTTAAATTTGACATTTAGTCTAATCCTTACTTGATGTATGTATATTTTATTTAATTTGATTAAATAAAAGTGTATGACACTTTATGGAAAATTCCAATTAAATAAGGCATTAAAGTAACTTGTATTAGGAATACTTGTTTCTTGGTTCGTCTTGTCAATACAGATATAAATAAATTTTTGTGGCTATATCCGAGAACATGCCAAAGCAGTGAGGATATAGTCGATAGAAATCTATTTATACCAGATGTATATTTGATATTAGATAAATTCAAGTGAAAGTGGATTCCTGAACGTGCCAAAGCTGTCAAGACTACATCGGTAGCTTGAGTTTGTCATTGACAAGTGAAGCCTTGATACGCCTCCCGTGAACGTGCCAAAGCTGTCACAACGAGAAACGGTCAGAAACAAAATCAGGAGTCACAATGAGTGTGATTGACAATGAGTTGTCTACCTATGAATATACGTAGGCAAGAACGTGCCAAAGCTGTGAGTTGAAATATATTCATGGGGTCCACCTCTCACTATAGAATTCAATTTAATCATTGTATTCCCATTTTCCGTTGGGGATTACGGTATTACGTAAAATAGCGGGAGGCACTGCTTGGTTAACAAATTTCATAACTAATGCAGTGTGTAATATTATGAAAATTGCTGCTTTTGTTTCCTTTATTCTATTGAGTATATAGAATTAAACTTCTATTCCACCACATGCATATTATTTATATATGTTTTCTGATATGACTTATGGTTGCAGTTTTTTAGAATAGATTCTAGATAGACATGGATATTGTTAGATTAGTCTGAACCATCGGGAACTGTTATTCTAATTTTCTAGGAAAGATAGTTAGTGACTTAGTTACTAAGTCACGATAGGTAATCTAAATGGATATCCATTTTAGGATATAATGGACTAGAGAGAATAATTTTCTTGTGCAGTAAAAATTGACATGAATTGGTTCATGTCTCGAGATTCTTTATTGGCATTAAGAAAACCCCATTAGGTATTTGTTTATCTGATAATGACATTTCTTGGCTTTAGTGACCTTTAGAGGTAATGTGTCTAACACGGTTTGCTAATCAATTTTTTGCAATTGATGTGAATAGTTGAAAGTAAATTATAAAGCTTAAGAAATGAGATATGTATAATTGTGTGTAGAGAATATCGATTCTCACAATATGACAACTATAGCTATTGGATACCAGATCTCCTGTCTAGTTATATAAAATTATTGTTTAATGATTGTTTTGATATATGATATCAAAACTTGCGACTATTGGATAGTTACTTGTTCTTTATAAACAATTGTTAAATATTTTAATATGACTAGTAGTGTCATTTATGAAGGGATAAACATTAGAAAAATATTCGGTAAAGTAAATAATTTAGAACAATGTTTTATGAGATGTTATCACTTAAGCATTAGATGCTTATTCCGTATGGTAAAGGATGGTATGATACGAGATCATACTACATATCCTCATCCATTTAATGAATATTGTATTCAGGAATGTGATTAAATCTCTATTAATCAATGATTTTCATTGTAGCATAAGATTTATTAAACTAATACATTGGATGTATGTAGTTTAATGAATTATAAATTACATTGGATATTTTTCTTTACTTTGTAACTTAATTAATGAGTTTTTATTACTTAGTTACGCGTTTCTAAAAGAAAACATATTGAATGTCTTGAATGGTTCCAGAACTTTCAATATGTTTCTGATGAAATGTGAATAGAATATTTTGACTGGTTCAAAGATATTTGATATGAAGTTTTGAAAATTTTATCTTTAAAATTCATAGTGAGTTTTTGAATTGTTCAAAGATGTTTGATACGATCAAACATATGAATTTATGGCAATTAATTCTAATATTATTTTATGAATACGATTCTTACTCAATATTATTCTTCTACGATTTCGTCGTGATGGAATTGGATAGTGGGAGGAATCGAATCTTATATGATTTGATTCATTTGATATTGAGTATTACCGAATTAATATCAATACTGTTGGGGTTATGCTTATGTAACACAATATTCATCCTATTAATTAATGTTCCATTAGTTTCTACAGTTACGTATTTGATATGCATAAGTTGAAAATTCGAATCTTGAAAATTTTGAGATTTGAATCTTTCTTTTGTATAATAGTTATATAATTGAAAGTACTTGCGCCTCAGAGGTACAAGTAAAATTTATCATTTATTCTATTTAATAGAATATTGTATTCTATTTGATAGAATGTCTTTTCTATGATCCCTAGTAATAAAATTATTTTATTACTTGGTGTGTAACATCGGATGTTGACTATTGTAGAAAAGACTTGACTTATTGAAGTCAAATGTGAGAGTGATAAATTATAAATAGAACTACATAATTAATAAGATAAATAGACCCTAAGACATCTTCTGTATAAGTTTAATATGATGTTAGAAATATTTATAAAATATTTGATACTTAATACTTCTGTTGTTTTTTTATCGTAGAAAATTATCTTATAACTTATCGGGGGAGCGATATTTGATATCGATTCTAAAGTTAGATTAGACCATAGATCTAAGATTTTTCATAGCATAATACGATCAAGTTTTGAACTTGATTGAGCTTTCGTTATGAATCGTTCATAAAATGTGCAAATAGTTTGCGTAGTAAAAGCAAAGTGAGATTATTAAAGATTTGAGCTTTATAGTATGACAGTGAGAAAAGTTACACTCATAAATCTATTGTAGATCCTGAGGAAACTTGTCTCTAGTCAAACTAATTGAACAATTAAAGATTTGTTGGTTAATGTTGATATTAAATTGTATATTTTAGCTAAGAATGCAATGTGGCGTTTCTGAATTGTTTCTTCAGATAAGAGATCCGTTGTGATTTCTTAGTTTGAAAAGTTCGTTCTGAAATGGTCCTAGAGTTTGTGTTCTGCTAAGATCACGGTTTGATATACTAGCTCATAGAGCCTATTGTAGACTCAAGTGAGCCTTCCGGAAATCCATGTTCTCTAATTTTGATATCAGTCAGATTGTTTGATTTTATCAAAATATAGAGAACGGATATGTGATAGTAGGGTTAGTGGGAGCATACAAGTTTCTTTCTAGTGTTATATATCCTAATGACATTATCATTATTAATATAATAATGAGATGTTTATAAGGTAAAAGGTTTACCTTATAAACATCTCATTAATATATTTTACGTAAGTCTTCTTTTCTTCGTGAAAGTAGTGAGAATAGTCTCTATTATATTCGATATAAAGTTTTATATATGATATAAAACTAAGCGACTTGTGAGATACTCCCATTAGTCATGCATTAGATATGATCTAATATAAGACACAACAAGACTATTTGTATCACAGTTAATGTAACTGTTTGACAATTAGTATAACTGTTTGATAGTTAGTGTGCCTCTTTTATATAGTATTCATCATTCGTAAATGATGATTCCTTTGTCGAAAGAGAAATTGATTAGAATGTCTAGTCAATCTTATGCATCATAGGATGATGGCGTAATGAATATTATATTATGTATGACTAAAAGACATCAATTTAATCGTAATTGTTACGAACTATTTTGATACGCTATAGACCATAGGATATGTCTGATGTTAGGTTCTCCTAGAACATGCCAATGATCTATTAAGCATAAAATTGTTTGAATAATCAACGAAGTTTGCGGAAAAATCACTTACATTGATCGGCTATTGGATGTAGAGATAACAAAAATTTCCAACCTTTGTGTAGTGCTCCAAGCTCTCATTTGTATGAATGGTTTAGCTCCAAGCTTGATCTTTGAATTCCAAACTCAAGGGGATAGTTTCCTTATCACCTTTGTAGACTCTTTTAAGTGCTAGCTTTGGAAGAAATTGCAACAAAATCTTCCTATTGTGAGAAGCAACTCTCGGCAATTGAGGGAGATGAGAGGGAGAGAAGGTTTTTTTTTTTTATGGTAATG
The DNA here is from genome assembly GCA_019454045.1 of Zanthoxylum bungeanum. Taxonomy (NCBI): domain Eukaryota; kingdom Viridiplantae; phylum Streptophyta; class Magnoliopsida; order Sapindales; family Rutaceae; genus Zanthoxylum; species Zanthoxylum bungeanum. The sequence goes on along the minus strand of SKCR01033585.1, from coordinate 207,345 downwards.
AGAGGAATGAGAGAGTGTTAGATGTGTTTTTTATTTTCCAAAAATCAACTAATCAATTACCAAACTTCCAAAGTTAGTAAAGGTCTATCACAAGTCAAAAATAAAATAATGAAAGTGTAAGAAACAAGCTAACACCAACTAACAACTTCCATCAACATAAAGTGATGAGATTGACTAGTGATGTGACTTGATGCGGGCCCACTTGGATTCAAAATCCGAGTGGGCCCGCAAAACACATCTCGGGCTCGGGTTCGTTAATTCTGAATTAACGAATTTTTCGTTGCGACTTAATTAAATCAAATTTAATTAAATAATAATGCATCGCAAAATTATTACGAAAGTCGCTCGTGAATTAATTCTAAATTAATTAGTTCGCCCGAATAAAAATCCAATTTTAATTCCGCTTTGAAATCTAATTTCATTTAATATATCGAATATATTCTTTAATCGATTAATTCCAAATTAATCGTTCTCTCTCTACAATTCGAATTTTATCCCAGATAAATTCTTGCCGCTATTAATCCAAGATTAATTTTCTCTCTCTCATAATTAATCCCAGATTAATTCTGTTCGAGTCACACGTCATCGGTGAATCTTCGGGAAGCGACCCATGAGATCCCTGGATATGTTGGCAGTAAATCCGGTCGTCTGACTATCCGAACATGTGCGTACCCCGTACCACGTTCTTACCGATTTACAAGACATGGTTGACTTCTAGAAAATCACCGTGCCTACCCAATTATCCAGAAATATTCTTTTAATGAATATATAATCTTTGTCAGGCGTAGTATACGTAGTATTGCGTATTATGATCCAGTATCGGATGTCACATGCTAGGCCTGGGACTGGAATTGTGTATGTCCCGTACGAAGCACATATCAGATCACTAGTAACTAGTCTCTTTAATCGGATAATCATAACCTTGTCATATTATCCCGATAGCTGCAGCATATTAGAGAGTACCAGTTCTGTATCCCTGTGTGATCATCATCTCCATGTGACTGAAGTGATACTTCCATCTTGACATCACACCCTATACACTATGATTCTCATTATACCCAGAAAAAGGCGTACACATAACATGTTAAAGCCCCAGATGACCAAAACCAAAGTATACTGATTTTCGTAAGTATTAGCGATACAAGTCTCAGGTTAAGACCAAATACACCTACCCTGATTCAGATTCCCATAGACACATAGTCATACTACCAATGAGATTTCGAGGGGTCTATCCAGAGCGAAGCTGTTTCCGTACCATCGGTAAACAGAACCTCATATTACACTTGCATGACTATCCAATACCCAAATATATGAGAACTATGCCGTTACTCTTCCATAACACGCACAAGTGTAATACTAGCCTATTCCACATTATCGATGTCCAGTCTCGATAATACTACGACTAGGGATATTTAATGATCAAACCTTACGTGGATTAATATTTTCTCATATCTTATTAATCTGGTACTAATCATATGGAGTTTTATCATTTATATATCCCGGTAATCCAATTACAAATGATAAAAGAGCAATTTCATTTGTCACATAGTTAATTTGTACAACAACACCATGTTCTGTACAACATCTGAATGCTATGGGTCATAATTGTCCAACATCTGAAACATGTTCTTTGTTATCTTTGAGATATTAAGAACGAGTTTCTTATTCATAGAAAATGTAGTCTGCAACCACGAAGGTCTGATTAGTTTTTTGTCTAATTATGATGATAGACGGCCTATGTCATAAAGAATCAGAAAAGATGCAGTGTGAGTGCCACGAACGATTCTACTGTGTAAGTGGAATTAATTGTAACTTATGAAGTATTGACTTATGAATTTGCAAAGTGACCTTATAGATTAGAATTTTTTGATATTGGTGTTGTGCTTGCGGTTGTCTGTATAGTATTTTGGACCTGATCCCTAAATACTTGGACAATTCAGTAGCTATAGCATAATATTGATATTACATCTGAGTCATATTAATGTCTAACTTAGGTTATGCAAAATATTAATGATGATAGTTAAGGGAAACATTTTGGGTTTGTTGGACAAACTCAATATGTTATAGCGGGCTTACTTGTTATTGCCTACCACTTGAGTGATAGGTCAGCCTTTGAAGACCATGCGTATGTGATACCTATTTAGATATGTATATGATACCGTGGATTGACACTAGAGCAAATGTGAGAAATTGTTAGTGTTGGTGCTCGGAGTACCAATCCGGATCATATTCATGTCCGATTCATAAAAAGAACAATTCATTTTTCCATAATATCTATTAGGATGTATGCCCTAGAGCTGCATGTAATGTAGACGACTTTATATGTTTTGAAATAAAATGATGCATTATTCATTTATAAAAATGTTTGTTTAATTTTCACATATTATAAATTATCTTGAATACCCTAGATTAATTATGTGCCTTTAGACTTAGTGTATGAGTGTCATAAATAAGAGGATTTAAGTCTGAAGTTAGTAATCTTAATTAGTCCATAAAGATCAAATAAAACGGGTACTTTGTTTGTGGTTTATCTATAGCTGCAGTCCATTCTATATTTGCATGGCAACCTTGATCTGGGATCGTCCATGTAGAGACATGAGATTGGAGGCATATTGTATGATGTGATCATATAAGACTGGACCCATATGGAAATTACATTCTTATAACATCCGTTAAACAAAGAAAGTTATTTCGATCTACTAGATGGTCAGATATAGATTGATCTTAATCTTGAGTGTACTACGAACTCTTGTATGACATGGTATGTCCTTTGATTTACAAAGGTGACGTTGGTGTAGCAGTCCCGACCAATAGCTACGTACTTTGGGGGCATGGTCTGTTGTGTAGCTTGGAACGTTTTACATAGATATGGAGTTCACTCCTTCTTGCGAGAAGTAGAGGAGTATCTTTCTTAAGGGTTAATTCGGTACTTGAACAGTTAGAGCGTTCAAGTCTTTCTATTACGAATATAAATATTAACATTCATAATCGTTATGAATAAATCATTCATTAGAGAATAAATAGTACTTAAGGTAAAAATAATTAGAGGGGTATAACATACATTATGACCCGGCTCTAATTACGAGATACTCGTGAGGGGTTAATCTATATGTAGTGACTATATCGATGGACACCGACTTGGTTCGGCTTAATATATCATCTGCAGCAACGAGAGTGCAACTTCGGGTTTCTAGTGGAATAACCCGGAGTTAATAATTTGGAATATTTAATTAAGAGCTTAATCAATATTTCAAGATTATTGGAGCTTGGAACCGTAGGTCCATTTGGTCCCCGTGCTAGCTCGATTTACTATAGCGGATTCAGTATAATTGGTGTTGGGTTTCTATTAAGTCCCAAGATCTATTTCAAGCAAGAAAGACATGTGAATACATCAAGAAATATGGCAGAAACATACTCACATTGATTGGATTTTGCGACGCAATGAACACAAGCCCTTGCTCCATGAAGCTCTCGGCCAAGGTCCTCCTTGTGCTCCTTGAGAATTCGGTCACTGCCATGGAAGGATCTCCAAGCTCCAAGCTTTGTGTGATGATTCCATGCTCATAAGTTAGTTCCCTATCACCTTAGGATGACTCTTCATGTGCTAGCATTGGCAAGATTTGCAACAAATCTTCCATTTCACTTCATCTTGTTCTCGGCAAAAGGAGAACCAAAAGAAAGAAATTGGCCATAGGCCGTGAGATGCAAGAGAGAAGAGGGAGAGAGGAAGTGTGTGTTTTGTTTGTGTATCTAATACACTTATTTGATTTTCCAAAAATCAAATAGAGATATACCAAAACTTTTGTAAAAGGCTTTCAAAAAGTCAACAAAAATTTGGAGCCAAAAATTGTAATTAATGACTTCCAACTACCATCATCAATCACAAGTGACAAGTTGTCACATCACTCAAAGTGACTAGACATCACATCAATTGATTGACTAGTGATTTGACGCTTGATGTGACTTGTGGGACGCACTTGAATTCAAAATGCGAGTGCGCCCACAAACACTCCCGGGCTCGGGTTCGCTAATTCCGAATTAACGAATTAGATAATTATGCCTAGCAAAAGTACTATTCACATCGTTGAGGAATTAATTCTAAATTAATTCGTTTGCCCGAATTAAAATCTAATTTTAATTCCGCGTCGAAATCCAATTTCGTATAATATATCGAATATATTATTTTATCGATTAATTCCAAATTAATCGTTCTCTCTCTTTAAATGATAATTTATCCCAGATAAAATATCTTTGTAATTAATCCCAGATTAATTTTCTCTCTCTTATAATTAATCTTAGATTAATAAAGTGTGAGTCATACATCATCGGTGAATCTTCGGGAAGCGACCCATGAGATCCCCGGATATGTTGGCAGTAAATCATGTCGTCGGACTATCCGAACACGTACGTACCTAGTACTAGTTTTTACCGATTTACAAGACATGGTTGGCTTCTAGCAAAGCACCGTGCCTACCCAATTCTCTAGAAATATTCTTACTGGAATATGTGAACTATATCAGACGTAGTATACGTAGTATTGCGTATTTCGATCCAGTATCGGATGTCACGTGTAAGGCCTAGGACTGGAAATATGTCTGCCCCGTACGAAGCACATATCAGATCTCTGATAACTAGTCTCTATAATCGGATAAACATGACCTAGTCATAATATCCTGATAGCTGCAGAATATAAGAGAACGAGTTCCATATCCTACGTGATCATCATCTCCACTATGATTGGAGTGACACTTCCATCTCGATGTCACACCCAATACACTATGATTCTCAATATACCCAGAAGAGGTGTACACAGAACCTGTTAAAGCCCTGGACGACCAAAACCAAAGCATATTGATTGTCGCAAGTATTAACGGTGCAAGTCTCAAGTTAAAACCAAATACACCTACCCTGATTCGGACTTCCATAGACACATAGTCATACTACAAATGGAATTCCGAGGGGTCTATCCAGAGCGAAGCTGTTTCTGTACCATCAGTAAACACAACCTCCTATTACACTTGCATGAGTATCCTATACCGAAATATATGAGAACTATGCCGTTATGCTCCCATAACACGCACAAGTGCAATACTAGTCTATTCCGTATTATCGATGTCCAGTCTCGATAATACTACGACTAGGGATATTTAATGATTAAACCTTCATGGATTGATACTGTCTCATATCTTATCAATCCGGAACTAATCATATGGACCTATTATCATTTATACATCATGGTAATCTAATTACAAATGATAAAATAGCAATTTCCTTTGTCACATAGTTAATTTTTACAACAACACCATGATCTATATAAATAGTGATGCTATGGGTCATAATTGTCCAACAATCTCCCACTTGGCCTATAGCCAATCACTCAAGTGTCCTACACCCGAACTATGTACGGTTCGCTCAAACTTCTGCTGAGGAATTGCTTTCGTCAGCGGATTTGCATGATTACTATCTGATGCGATTTATTCGATCATCACATCACCATGATGTATGATCTGAACGAATCAGATGAATATTTGAAGTATTTATCTGGACCGTTGATGAGACCATTAATTCTTTAGCCTATACTGAAGCCTAGCTCAGCTGCTAACAGAACTATTCCTAATCTTATTAGGATTATTATCGATCCAAAAGGCTTCTATTACTACCTCAGCTGCAGCAATATTCCGTTTTTTTTGTTTATTCGGCAACAATATCTTGCTTGGAAGATTTCCAGCTCACTGTTCCGTTATTCAAACTGTATAGTACCGTTGTTACGACTTATAGTCGTTTTATCGGTTTGGAAACTTGTAGCAGTGATCCCAGTCACTTCAAGTTCTCCTTCTCCATAGTATAAGAAAGCATCCTTAGTTCATCTAAGATACTAAAGGATGATCTTAAAATCAATCCAGTGACTATCACTTGGATTGGCCTGATTGTGACTCCATATGCTCAAAGCATATGAGACACCAGGTCTCGTACATTTATTTCAATGTACGAGTTCTCAGAGAGTATTAACAACTTTAAATCTATCCCAATAGATCTTTATTCCTTGAATAATGGTTGTTTCTCTTAAAAATTCTACGAAGAATTTTCATGAAAGCCAAGCTTTCACCGATTGTATTATGGGGATATCATTTCCAAGAAATGATATGTCATCATTTTATACAGGACAGTCACTGTTAGTGCGCTCCCACTAACCTCCTAATATACACAAGAATCACTTTCGTTTTGAATTAAATCATAAACCATTATGATTACATCAAAACAACAGTTCCAAGAACGCTATGCTTGCTTCAATCCATCCATGGATCGAATAACCTGCAAACCTTGTTTTCTTGTTTAGGTACGACAAAACCGTCAGGATGTTGTAAACATCCTCCAAAAGGTTTCCGTTTGGGAAAGCGGTTTTGGCATTCAGCTGCCACATTTCATAAATGAAACATGCAGCATCAGCAAGCATTATCCAAATGGATTTAACCATGGCAACGAGTAAAATATTTCGTTGTAATCAACACAATATTGATAACGATACATTTTTGCTACAAGCCTAGCTTTGTACGTTGGTATGTTGCTTTCCATGTATGTCTTCCTTGAAGACTTATATAGTACCAATAGGCACAATGCCTTGCGGTACATCAACTAGTATCCAAACTTAGTTGATATACATGGGATCCATTTCAGACATCATGGAACTTTGCCATAATAGGGAGTCGATACCTTGTATCAATTCCTCATACGTAGTCAGTTTGTGTTCCTCAATAAGATTGACATCTTTATGAGGTGAGATCAGAAACCCATACCCCAGGTTGTTTTTTGACTCTCTCCGACTTACGTGGTTCTTGTGTATTCGAAGATTATAGTATAGTTTCATCCTTGATGAACTATATGTGTTCCATTAATGACTCGGTGCCTGGAACAGTATTACTCCGATTTTCATCGAGTTTTACTTTCCTCACACTTACCACTGCATATCGGTATTCCTCTTAGGAAAACCGCATGGCGAGCAATAATTAAATTGTTCTCATGTGAGTTGTATAAGTACTATACTTTGGTTTCCCTAAGATAACCTACAACTTAGGCACTTATCCGATTTGGGTTCTAGTTTGGTATCATCCAAACTTATGCCTAGCATTATCCAAATCTTCAGGAATCAGAAAACCCGGTTTCTTTCCTGTTCATATCTAATATGAAGTCTGTCAAACAGATTTTTATGGAACCTTATTCAAAATAAGTTTTGCACTGTTTAAAGCATATCCATTGAAGGAAATGGTAGCTCAGAGCGATTCATGATTAACCTTATCATGTCTAACAAAATTCAGTTTCTCCGTTCAGACACACCGTCAAACTGACGTGTTCCGGGAGGAGTCCTCATTGAAAGAATACTATACTCTTTCAAGTATTTGAGAAACTTATTGCTTAAGTATTTTCATCATGGTCTAACCGTGACGGATTAATACTTTAGTCGATCTGTTTGTTTATTTCGTGTCGAAACTCTTTGATTTCATCAAAAGTTTCTGATCCGTGTTTCAAAAGAAACATATAACCATAACGCAATGCCACATCCGTAAAGGTCAAGAAATATTCATATCCACCTCTAGCTTAGCTAGATATATTGGACAATTATGACCCATAGCATCACTATTTGTACAGATCATGGTGTTGTTGTACAAATTAACTATGTGACAAATGAGATTACACTCTTATTATTTGTGATTAGATCACCTAGATGTATAAATGATAGGAGGTCCCTATGATTTGTTTCTGGATTGAGAATGATATGAGAAAGTATCAGTCCACGAAGGATAAATCATTAAATATCCCTAGTTAGAGTATTATCGAGATTGGACATCGATAAATACATAAAAGACTAGTATTACACTTGTGCGCGTTGTGAGGGCACAACGTCATAGTTCTAATATGTTTGGGTATATGATACTCATGCAAGTGTAATAGGAGGTTGTATTTTACCGATGGTACGGGAAACAGCTTCGCTCTGGATAGACCCCCTCGAAATTCCATTGGTAGTATGACTATGTGTCTATGGAAGTCCGAAATCAGGGTAGGTGTATTTGGTCTTAACCTGAGACTTGCACCGCTAATACTTGCGACAATCAATATACTTTGGTTGCGGTCATCCAGGGCTTTAACAGGTTCTGTGTATGCCTATGCTGGGTATATTGAGAATCGTAGTGTGTTGGGTGTGATGTCAAGACGGAAGTATCACTCCAGTCATATGGAGATGATGATCACGTAGGATACGGTACTAGTACTCTTAAGTACTGCAGTCATCGGGATAAAATGACAATGTCATGTTTATCCGATTATAGAGACTAGTTACCAGACATCCGATATGTGCTTCGTACGGGGCAGACACAATTCTAGCCCCAAGCCTAGCACGTGATCATCGGATACTGAATCGACATACATAATACTATGTATACTACGCCTGATATAGATCCTTATTCCTGTAAGGATATTTCTGGAGAATTGGGTAGGCATGGCGCTTTGCTAGAAGCCAACCTTGTCTTATAAATCGGTACAAACGTAATACTAGGTACTTACGTGTTCGGATAGTCCGACGACCGAATTTACTACCAACATATCCGGGGATCTCATGGGTCGCTTCCCGAAGATTCACCGATGACGTATTACTCACATTTTTAATTAATCTGGGATTAATAAGATGAGAGAGAAAATTAATCTGAGATTAATTACAAAGATATTTTATCTGGGATAAAATATCATTTAAAGAGAGATAACGATTAATTTGGAATTAATCGGTTAAATTAATATATTCGATATATTAATCGAAATTAGATTTCGACGCGAAATTAAAATTAGATTTTAATTCGGGTGAACGAATTAATTTAGAATTAATTCGTTAGGGACGTGAATTGTGACTTCGCTAGGCGTAATCATTTAATTACTTCGCAACGGTAAATTCATTAATTTGGAATTAGCGAACCCGAGCTCGAGATTGTTTACGAGCGCATTCGCATTTCGAATTTGAGTGCGGCACGTAAGTCGCATCAAGCATCAAATCATTAGTCACTTTGAGTGATGTGATAACTTGTCACATTGATTGATTGAGTGATGTGACTTGATGGAAGTGGTTGAAAGCTTTTTGAAAGCTTGATAGACATATATTATTATTTTAATATTTGGTATATGTTGAATTGATTTTAGAAATCAATTAACATTAACACATTTCCATCTCTCTCTTTTCTTTTTGGGGCCAAAATCCTTCTCTCATCTCACGCCTATTTTGGGCAGTTCTTGTTCTTGTTTTGCTGGGCAAAATCGAGCATGAGGGAAGCCAAAAGTCGCGATTTTGTGGCAAAATCGGGAGTGCTAGCACACTACAAAGTCATGCGAAGGTGATAGGGAAATCCACCCATGAGCCGGGAATCATTTGACGAAGCTTGGAGCTTGGATTCTTGAAGATCAAAGGCCGAAAACAGTGAGCCAACTCACTGCCACTGCCGAGCAGTCCATGGAGTAGAAAATCATTTTTTGTTGCCTCCTGCGTCGCTCAACCGATCGATGTGAGTATTCCACAACTCCTCGTATGTATTCACATGTGTTTCATGCTTGTTTAATGATCCTTGAGACCTTAGCAAACTCCAACAATGGTATCAGAGCAAGGTTGACCATGAAAATGTTTTGGGCTTAAAATTTGGGTAAAATTGTGTTTGAGCATGATTTATGAAATTGGATGAATGAATATGTTTAAATGTGTTTTAATTAAGGATTGATTAGATCAATTTGAAGAAATTATGATTGGATCATTTTTTCCCCAAATTTTTGTGTTGGCCGAATGGTTGGAAGCACTAATTGTCTTGAAATTTTAGATTTTTTGTTCATTGGATGAATTGGAATCATTCGGGAATGTTGATTTAATGTCAATTGTGGATTTAATTGGATTGAAACCGAATCGGACACAAATTGACCATATTACCGAGAGCTTTAGCATGTAAAATTGGGTTTGATTTTGATGAAATGTGTTAGACATGTTTTGTTGTAATTGAGCATGATTAATTGTATAAATTAATGTTTTGGAAATATTGATTTGGGTGATTAATTGTGTTATACACTTTAGTGTACTTAAATTGGGAAATTGGATTTTTGGAATTTAATTATTTGGGCCTTAAATTGGATTTGGGCTTGTTGTGTTGTAATTGGGCTTATTGGGCTTGATTGTACCAAGATGGGTTTAGGCAAAATTGGTTGGATCCAATTGGGCCCAAAACCGCATCCATAAAGCCCAAATGCGACTAATGGACCTTTAAAGTTTAATTGGGCCTAATGGGCAAAAATTGATTTCTGGGATTATGGGGTAAATCCCGGATTGGATTTTGGTTATTCGGTTTGACCCGAGTTGACCAAAAGTCAACGTCTCAAGAAATTAATTAAAAGCCCATTGGACTTTAATTAAATTAACGTTGGACGTTAATCGGGCTTTGAGACCCGTAACGATTAAATTTGGAATTTAAGTCGTAAAAGTTCATTAATAAAGTATGATATTTAATTTGGAATTAAATAATGAGTTAGTATTAAATACATATTAAATTGGATTTAATTTTGTAGTTTAATTTAATTCGAGAATTCGTACTTTGAGTACTTATTCGCAAAACGAGTTTGACTCGAGCAAAATCAAATCGTTGTTTGAACATTGGATTGTCACTAATTATCAAATTAATTAATTTGATTAGATTGATTGATAACATTCTTGTGTGAATACATGGTTGCGATGCATGAATAATTTATATCGGATGGATATTAGATGGGTGGGGCAATTTTAGAAATTATTGTAATAAATTTGATTTATTAATTGGACCTGCGTGTCCAGCCTTATTACCTCCTTATTCTTTGTATTCTCTTCTCACCTATTCCCCTCAATGTAAATGAGGTTTCTTTAAAAGTGTAATGTAACGGGTAGAAGTAAATACATGTGCTAGCGGGAGAGAGAAATTGAGAGATTTGATCTAGGATCAATGTGTAAAGTATCCATCCGCCTATCATTATTATTTATTATACGCGCTTTATTATGTATTTAGAATGCATGTTTAAGGGTGTATGATGATGAGACCTTAACAAATATAATAAATTGGTTGCCAATTTGCACTCGAAAAACCCTTGCAAAATATTAACCGTTTTTCCTTCCATTGAGTGATTCTCACTCAAGATCCAAGACTGGCATTGACTTGTTGGCCAAAGTCAAGGTCTTTGTCCATCGAGGATGTGTTTGAATCACGAAGGCTTTGTTCCATATCAGTGTCTTGTCCAAGTTGTGGTTTGTTGGCCAAACTCAAGACCACTTCTTGTCCATCGACATTGATTACGAAGCTTTCCATGGTCAATGGGTCACGCTTGACTGGGATCACTAAGTTTGTTGTGCCAAAGCCAAGACTTAGTTGATTCAGAGGAAAAAGGTTAGGTAATACATTGGATGTATTGGCATATATAAGATATATGTTTCGGACTTGGATGTCCCCCTATGGATCTAGGAATTGGATTGGATCCAATCGATCTTAGAGATCTACCTAGTTAATTATCATACAATTTGTTGGCCAAAGTCAAGATTGTGTGATATTTAACGGGATCATAGCCCGCTAGGAAACACGGTTTCCCGAGTACTTGAAATAGGGTTAGAGGCTCGCCGAAAAATAGTGGGAGGCAAGAATTGAATTTGCAATATTCGTTTAATTACTTGCCATACGTGCTCAAAACAAATATCATTCGTCAAATAAATTAAATGTTAGTTGGACTAATATTTAAATTTTTGTTTTAATTAACAGTTGGACTGTATTCAAATAATTCATATATAGTTGGTTATATAATTAGATTATAGTAATCAATGTATTTGATTTAATTAAATTATAGTTGATTAAATAGTTGGACTATTGTAATCATTATATTAAAAGGTACCGAAATCGTTGATTAAATAGTTGGACTATTAGAATCAAGATTAAATTGAAAGATTAGCATTTAAAACATGATCCTAGGGAAAATGTATTTAAATGGTTTAATTTTCAAATTGGGAAAATAATTTCAGGATGGTCCTGGAAACTAATAAGTTACTTTATTTGATAAAATAACATATTAGGCCTAAGCCCGGAGGTAAGCAAATAGTAGATCATAATCTTTGGAAGATTAATGTGATGATAACTTTATGCTTAATCCATTATACTTAACGCAGTAGACTCCTTAATTTCTGAATCAGAACTAAGGATTATATCCTTAAAGTATGATAAAGAAATTGAAGGATCTTCTTTGATCTATACTTAGATTTTAGAAGTACAATTGCAATAAATAACTCTTGGAGAGTTAATGACTATTCTCAAGGAGACAAAGTCAGTATTTGCAATAAGGCAAGTAGCGCAAGGCGCACCTTACTTTTATATTCTAGAAACCCAAGGCTTGGCCAAAGGCTTCTAGAATATGAAAAAGGGCAAAGGCAAAGGCAAAATCATTATAATCTTCTAGGAAGATAAATGACATATCCCAAAATGTCTGCCTAAATTGTGGCAAACGGGATCGCGGAAGCGTGACTGCCGTTTGGACAAGGCAGACATGAAGGAATTGAAGAACGAGCAAGGCTCTGACTTCAAATATGTTTGTCATAAATATATTCACTAATAGTATTAAAATTGGATTTTAAATACTTAGTGTGGTACATAAATATATTGATGTTCAGAATCTGTTTTGAACAGGATACTGACTTCAATAGAGATTTATCTGCGAATTGGAAACGGGATGAAAATCATATTTTCAACCGTAGATACCTAAGTTTAGGAACTACCTTCGGGTGTGTACTTAAATTAGGAAACTGTTATAATGTAACTAGTTTGACTAGATACATTATCTCTATATCAGTGTTTAACCCGCTGCGGGTGAACCTTTATATTCTGGAATACTAAAATGTTTTATTATATAAAGATGATATTGAGATAAACACATTAGATGTGAATAACAGAATTTATATTTTGAATATATAATATCTCAAACATATAACATGACAAACAATAGCTCAAACTGATTTGATCAGAAGAAACTGATGTGGCATTGTTGTCTGGGACACAATCAAACAAGAATCGTATATCCACACTTTCAAAAAGTGGGTACTAGGACTGATTTGATCCTATTCAAATAAAGTCTACGAATATAGTTTATTGGGCAAAGTGCCTAAAACACTATTTACTTGGTAAAAGTGCAAATTCCACCGATCTGTTAGCCCTAGTTCATAGTGAAGCAAGTGGGCCCATGTCTAGCTAGGCTAGAAGTGGATATGGATATTTTGTGACCTATACGGATGTGGCTTCGCGTTATGGTTATGTGTTTCTTAGGAAACACAAATCAGAAACTTTTACAGTTTCGACACGAAATAGACAAAAAGATCGGCTAAAGTATTAAACTGTCACGGTAAGACCGTAATGGAAAATAGTTAAGCAATAAGTTTCTAATATACTTGAAAGAGTATAATATTCTTTCAAAGAGGACTCCTCCCGGAACACGTCATCCTGACAGTGTGTCCTAACTGAGTAACCGAATTTTGTTGGACATGATAAGGTTAATCATGAGTCGCTCTGAGCTACCATTTCCTTCAACGGGTATACATAAACAGTGCATAACTTATTTAGAATAAGGTTCCATTAAAATCTGTTTGACAGATTTCATATTAGATATGAACAGGAAAGAAACAGGGTTTCTCAATCCTGAATATTTGGGATGCTAGACATACGTTTGGATGATACCAAACTAAAACCCAAATTGGATAAGTGCCAATTGTAGGTTATCCTAGGGGTACCAAAGTATTGTACTTATACAACTCATAAGAGAACAGTGTAATTGTTGCTCGCCATGCGGTTTTCCTTTGAGGAATACCGATATGCAGTGGTAAGTGGGATGAGAGTAAAACTCGATGAAAATCAGAGTAATACTATTCCAGGCATCGATTCCTAATGGAACATGAATAGTTCATCAAGGATGAAACTATACCAATAATCTTCGAATACACAAGAACTGCGTAAGTCGGAGAGAGTCAGAAAACAACCTGGGGTATGGGTTTCTGATCTCACCTCATAAAGATGTCAATCTTATTGAGGTATACAAACTGACTACATATGAGGAAGTGATACAAGGTATCGACTCCCAATTATGACAAAGTGTCATGAGTCCGAAATGGATTCCATGTATATCAACCAAGTTTGGACACTAGTTGATGTACCGCAAGACATTGTGCCTATCGGTACTATATAAGTCTTCAAGGAAGACATACATGGATGGCAACATACCAACGTATAAAGCTAGGCTTTTAACAGAAAGGTATCGTTATCAACATTGTGTTGATTACGATTCAACCTTTTACCTGTTGCCACGGTAAATCCATTTGGATAATGCTTGCTAACGCTGCATGTTTCATTTATGAAATATGTCAGCTTAACGGGAAAATCGCTTTCCTGATAAGGAAACCTTTCGGAGGATGTTTACAACATCCTGTCGGTTTTGTCGTATCAAAACTAGCAAACAAGGTTTGTAGGTTGTTCAATCCATGTTTGGATTGAAGCAAGCATTAGATTCTTGGAATTATCGTTTTGATGTAATCATAATAGTTTATGATTTAATTCAAAACGAAAATGATTCTTGTGTATATAAGAGGGTTAGTGGGAGCGCACTGACAGTGGCTGTCCTATAAATAATGAAAATATGTCATTTCTTGGAAATGAAATTCCCATAATATAATCGGTGAAAGCTTGGCTTTCAATAAAAACTCTCCGAGAAATCGTACATTGAAAAATGTACGCGACCTGGTGTCTCATACGCTTTGAGCATATGGATTCACAAACAGGCCAATCCAAGTGATAGTCACTGGATTGATGTTAAGAACATCCGTTAGTATCTTAGAGAACTAAGGATGTTGTCTTAATCTGTGGAGAAGTAGAACTTGAAGTGACTGGGATCACTACTGCAAGTTTCCTAAATCGATAAAACGACTATAAGTCGCACAACGGTACTACAAAGTTTGAATAACGAAACAGTGAGCTGGAAATCTTCCAAGCAAGATACTGTTACCGAATAAACAACAAATGCGGAATATTGCTGCAGCTGAGGCAGTAATAGAAGCCTTCTGGGTCGACAACAAATCTAATTAGATTAGATATAGTTCTGTTAGCAGCTGAGCTAGGCGTTAGCACAGGCTAAAGAATTAATGGTCTCATCAACGATCCAGATAAATACTTCGACTATTCATCTAATTCGTTCGAATTATACATCGTGGCGATATGATGATCGAATAAATCGCATCAGATGATAATCATGCAAATCCACTGACGAAAGCCTTTTCTCAGCAATTTGAGCTAACCATACATAGTTCGGGTGTCAGACACTCGAGTGACTGGCTATAGGCCAAGTGGGAGATTGTTGGACAATTATGACCCATAGCGTCACTATTTGTACAGATCATGGTGTTGTTGTACAAATTAACTATGTGACAAAGGAGATTGCACTCTTATCATTTGTGATTAGATCACCTATATGTATAAATGATAGGAAGGTCCCTATGATTTGTTCCTGGATTGAGAATGATATGAGACAGTATCAGTCCACGAAGGATAAATAATTAAATATCCCTAGTGAGAGTATTATCGAGATTGGACATCGATAAATACGTAAAAGACTA
Organism: Zanthoxylum bungeanum; assembly: GCA_019454045.1. Classification (NCBI taxonomy): domain Eukaryota; kingdom Viridiplantae; phylum Streptophyta; class Magnoliopsida; order Sapindales; family Rutaceae; genus Zanthoxylum; species Zanthoxylum bungeanum. The sequence goes on along the minus strand of SKCR01033585.1, from coordinate 191,672 downwards.
GTATTACACTTGTGCGCGTTGTGAGGGCACAACAACATAGTTCTCATATGTTTGGGTATAGGATACTCATGCAAGTGTAATAGGAGGTTGTGTTTTACCGATGGTACGGGAAACAACTTCGCTCTGGATAGACCCCCTCGGAATTCCATTGGTAGTATGACTATGTGTCTATGGAAGGTCGAAATCAGGGTAGGTGTATTTGGTCTTAACCTGAGACTTGCACCGCTAATACTTGCGACAATCAATATACTTTGGTTGCGGTCGTCCAGGGCTTTAACAGGTTCTGTGTACGCCTATGCTGGGTATATTGAGAATCGTAGTATGTTGGGTGTGATGTCAAGACAGAAGTATCACTCCAGTCATATGGAGAAGATGGTCACGTAGGATACGGTACTAGTACTCTTAAGTATTGCAGTCATCGGGATAAAATGACAAGGTCATGTTTATCCGATTATAGAGACTAGTTACCAGACATCCGACATGTGCTTCGTACGGGGCAGACACAATTCCAGCCCTAGGCCTAGCACGTGATCATCAGATACTGGATCGACATACACAATACTATATATACTACGCCTGATATAGATCCTTGTTCCTGTAAGGATATTTCTGGAGAATTGGGTAGGCATGGCGCTTTGCTAGAAGCCAACCTTGTCTTGTAAATCGGTACAAACGTAGTACTAGGTACTTACGTGTTCGGATAGTCCGACGACCGAATTTACTGCCAACATATCCGGGGATCTCATGGGTCGCTTCCCGAAGATTCACCGATGACGTATGACTCGCACTTTTAATTAATCTGGGATTAATAAGATGAGAGAGAAAATTAATCTGGGATTAATTGCTGAGATATTTTATCTGGGATAAAATATCATTTAAAGAGAGATAACGATTAATTTGGAATTAATCGATTAAATTAATATATTCGATATATTAATCGAAATTAGATTTTAATTCGGGCGAACGAATTAATTTAGAATTAATTCGTTAGCGATGTGAATATTGACTTCGCTAGGCGTAATCATTTAATTACGTCGCAATGGAAAATTTGTTAATTTGGAATTAGCGAACCCGAGCCCGGGATTATTTGCGAGCGCATTCGCATTTCGAATTCGAGTGCGGCACACAAGTTAAATCAAGCGTCAAATCATTAGTCGCATCAAGCCTCAAATCATTAGTCACTTTGAGTGATGTGACAACTGGTCACATTGATTGATTGAGTGATGTGACTTGATGGAAGTGGTTGAAAGCTTTTTGAAAGCTTGATAGACATATATTATTATTTTAATATTTGGTATATGTTGAATTGATTTTAGAAATCAATTAACATTAAAACATTTCCATCTCTCTCTTTTCTTTTTGGAGCCAAAATCCTTCTCTCATCTCACGCCCATTTTGGGTAGTTCTTGTTCTGGTTTTGCTGGGCAAAATCAAGCATGAGGGAAGCCAAAAGTCACGATTTTGTGGCAAAATCGGGAGTGCTAGCACACTACAAAGTCATGCGAAGGTGATAGGGAAGTCCACCCATGAGACGGGAATCATTTGACGAAGCTTGGAGCTTGGATTTTTGAAGATCAAAGGCCGAAAACAGTTAGCCAACTCACTGCCACTGCCGAGCAGTCCATGGAGCAGAAAATCAGTTTTTGTTGCCTCCCGCATCGCTCAACCGATCGATGTGAGTATTCTGCAACTCCTCATATGTATTCACATGTCTTTCATGCTTGTTTAATGATCCTTGGGACCTTAGCAAACTCTAACAAGATATGAGCCCACTTACGTCACTATGAACGAGGGCTAACAGATCGGTGACACTTACACTTTTACCAAGTAAAAGGTGTTTTAGGCATTTTACCCAATAAACTAGATTCGTAGACATTATTTGAATAGAATCAAATCCGTCCTAGTATCCACTCTTCGAAAGTGTGGATATACGTGTCTTGTTAATTATGTCTCAGACAACAATGCCACTTATAAGTTTCAACTAATTAACTCAGTTTGAGCTATTTGTTTGTCATGTTTTACGTTTGAGATTTATTTATATTCAAAATATAAATATTTTTATTCACATCTAATGTGTTTATCTAAATATCATCTTTATAAAATAAAACACTTTAGTGTTCTAGAATATAAAGGTATACCCACAACGGGTTAAACCCAGATATAGAGATAATGTTTCTAGTCTAACTAGGTACATTACAACAGTTTCCTAATTTAAGTACACACCCGTAGGGTAGTTCCTAAACTTAGGTCTCTACGGTTAAAACAGAGACTGTCGTCCCGTTTCTGTCTCGCAGATTAATCTCCACTGAAGTCAGTATCCTGCTTATCAACAGATTCTGCACACCAGTACATATTTATGTACCACATCCAGTATCTAAAATCCAATTTTAATACTAGTAGTGAACATGTTTATGACAAACATATTTGAAGTCGGAGCCTTGCACCGTCTTCAATTCCTTCACGTCTGCCTTGTACGACAGTCACGCTTCACTTACCCCATTTGCCACAATTTAGGCAGACATTTTGGGATATGTCTTTTATCTTCCCAGAAGATTATAATGACTTTGCCTTTGTCATTTTCCACACTCCAGAAGCCTTTGGCCAAGCCTTGGCCTTCTAGAATATCGAAGTAAGATGCGCCTTGCGCTTCTTGCCCTATTGCAAACTCTGGCTTTGTCTCCTTGGGTATAGCCATTAACTCTCCAAGAGTTTACTATTGCAATTTGTACTTCTAAGATCTAAAAAAAGATCTATGAAGATCCTTCAATTTCATTATCATACTATAAGGATCTAATCCTTAGTTCTGATTAAGAAATTAAGGAGTCTATTTGGCAAGCATAATGGATTAAGCACTAAAGTTATCATCACATGAATATTCCAAATATCATGTTCTACTATTTGCTCAACTTCGGGCTTAGGCCTAAGATGTTATTTTATCAAATAAAGTAACTTCTTAGTTTTCAGGACTATCCTGAATCATTATTCCCAATTTAAAATTAAAGTTGTTTAAATACATTTTCACCTAGGATTATGTTTTAAACACTAATCTTTCAATTATCTTGATTCTAATAGTCCAACTATTTAATCAACGATTTTAGGTACTATTTATTATAATGATTACTATAGTCTAACTATATAATCAACTATAATTTAATAAATTAAATTAAATTATATTGATTACTATAATCCAATTATAAAATCAACTATTAATTGAAATGGTTAATTCAAATATATTGATTACTATAATCCAATTATATAATCAACTATAATGAAATAGTTTGAATACAGTCTAACTAATATATTAATTTAAAATAACGATTAAATATTAGTCCAACTAATATATTAATTTATTTGACGAAAAATTTGAATGAGCGCGTATGGCAAGTAACTAAACGAATATTGCAAATTTAATACTTGCCTCGCACTATTTTTCGGCGAGCCTCTAACCCTCTGTTGAGTACTCGGGAAACCTTGTTTCCTAGTGGGCTAGGATCCCGTTAAATAACACACAATCTTGACTTTGGCCAACAAATTATATGATAATTAACTAGGTAGATCTCTAAGATCAGTTAGATCCCATCCAATTCCTAGATCCATAGGTGGACATCCAAGTCCGAAACATATATCTTATATATGCCAAATATCCAATATATTGCCTAACCGTTTTCCTCTGAATCAACTAAGCCTTGGCTTTGGCACAACAAACTTAGTGATCCCAGTTAAGCGGAACCCATTGACCTTGGAAAGCTTCGTAATCAATGTCGATGGACAAGAAATGATCTTGACTTGGCCAACAAATCACAACTTGGAAAGACACCGATATGGAACAAAGCCTTCATGATTCAAACACATCCGCGATGGACAAAGGTCTTGACTTTGGCCAACAAACCAGTGCCAGTCTTGGATCTTGAGTAAGAATCACTCAATGGAAGGAAAAACGCTTAATATGTAGTGAGGATTTTTCGCGTAATTGGCAACCAATTAATTATCTTTGTTAAGGTCTCATCATCATACACCCTTAAACATGCATTCTAAACACATAATAAGGCGCGTAAGTAAATAAATATAATAATGATATGCGGATGGATACTTAAACACATTGTTCCTAGAACAAATCTCTCCATTTCCTCTCTCCCGCTAGCACAAGTATTACTTCTACCCAATTACATAACACTTCTAAAGAAACCACATTTACATTGAGGGGAATAAGTGAGAAGAGAAATACACAGAGTCAAGAGGTAATAGGCTGGACACGCAGGTCCAATTAATAAATTCTAAATTTATTACAACAATTTCCAAAATTGCCCCACCCATCTAATATTCATCCGATATACATTATTCATACATCGCATCCATGTATTCACACAAGCATGTTATCAATCAATCTAATCCAATTAATTAATCTGAATATTAATGACCATCCAATGTTCAAACAACGATTTGATTTTGCGCGAGTCCAACTCGTTTTGCGAATAAGTACTCAAAGTATGAATTCTTGAATATATCAAACTACAACATTAAATCCAATTTAATTTGTATTTAATACTAATTCATCTATTTAATTCCAAATTAAATATTACACTTTTTAATGAACCTTTAGCGACTTAGATTCTAAATCTAATCTTTACGGGTCTCCAAGCCCAATTAACATCCAATGTCATTTAATTTAAAGTCCAATGGGCTTTCAATTAATTTCTTAAGGCATGGACTTTTGGTCAATATGGGTCAAACCCAAATACCAAAGCCCATTTAAGGAATCACCCTTATTTGCCAAGAAACCAATTTAGGCCCATTAGGCCCAATTAAAATTAAAGGTCCATTAAGTCATAATTGGAATTTATGGATATGGTTTTGGGCCCAATTGGATCCAACCAATTAGCCTAAACCAGACTTGGCCCAACCAAGCCCATTAAGCCCAATTACAACTTTACAAGCCCAATTCCAAATTTGGCCCAATTAATTAACTTACAAAATTCCAAATTTCACAATTAATTAATTTAAAGTGTATGCCATAATTATTTAACCAAATTAACATTTCCAAAATACTAATTTACTCAATTAATTATGCTCATTATCATCAACACATGTCCAACACATTTGAATAAAAAAATCACATCATTTTACATGCTTCAAGTCACATCAATTTGGGGTTTTTCATGTCTGATTCGGTTTCAATCCAATTAAATCCACAATCAACATTACCCAATGTTTTCCAACTCATCCAATGATTAAAAAACAAAAAAATACCATGACTTTTAGGGCATTGCTAGTTTCGGCCAAGCCTGACCAATTGGGAAAAATTGATCCAATCAATATTTCATGAAATTGATCATATACAACTTCAATACAACATCATTCAAGCATACTCAATCAATCAATTTTATCAAATCATGCTCAAATTGATTTTACCAAAATTTTACCATAATCAAGTTTCATGCTCAAAATGGCTCTGATACCATTGTTGGGTTTCTATTAAGTCCCAAGATCTATTTCAAGCAAGAAACACATGTGAATACATCAAGAAATATGGCGGAAAAAAACTCACACTTGGTTGTACCAAGTTAGGTTTAGGCTAATTGTTTGGATCCAATTGGGCCCAAAACCATATCCATAAAGTCCAATTATGACATAATGGACCTTTAATTTTAATTGGGCCTAATGGGCGTAAATTGGTTTCTTGGCAAATAAGGGTGATTCCTTAAATGGGTTTTGGTATTTGGGTTTGACCTATATTGACCAAAAGTCCATGCCTTAAGAAATTAATTAAAAGCCCATTGGACTTTAAATTAAATTAACATTGGATGTTAATCGGGCATTGAGACCCGTAACGATTAGATTTAGAATCTAAGTCGTAAAGGCACATTAAAAAGTGTATTATTTAATTTGGAATTAAATATGGAGTTAGTATTAAATGCAAATTAAATTGGATTTAATGTTGTAGTTTAATTTAATTCAAGAATTCGTACTTTGAGTACTTATTCGCAAAACTAGTTGGACTCGAGCAAAATCAAATCGTTGTTTGAACATTGGATGGTCATTAATTATCAGATTAATTAATTGGATTAGATTGATTGATAACATGCTTGTGTGAATACATGGCTGCGATGTATGAATAAAATGTATATCGTATGGATATTAGATGGGTGAGGCAATTTTTGAAATTGTTGTAATAAATTTAGAATTATTACATTGACCTGCGTGTCTAGCCTATTACCTCCTTAAGCTATGTATTTCTCTTCTCACCTATTCCCCTTAATGTAAATGAGGTTTCTTTAAAGTGTTATGTAATAGGGTAGAAGTAATACTTGTGCTAGCGGGAGAGATGAAAGTGAGAGAATTTGTTTTCGAGGAACATGTTTAAGTATCCATCCGCTATCATTAGATATATGGAGTTATGTAACTTACGCGCCTTATTATGTGGTTTAGAATGCTGTTTAAATGGTGTATGATGATGATGTTGGACAAAATGACCCATAGCGTCACTATTTGCACAGATCATTGTGTTGTTGTAGCAAATTAACTATGTGACAAGGAAATTGCACTCTCATCATTTGTGATTAGATCACCATAGATATATAAATGAAGAGAGGTCCCTATGATTAGTACCTGGACTGAGAATGATATGAGACAGTATCAGTCCCCGAAGGTTTAATCATTAAATATCCCTAGCCGTAGTATTATCGAGACTGGACATCGATAATGCGAATAGGCTAGTATTGCACTTGTGCGCGTTTGTGAGGGCACAACGGCATAGTTCTCATATATATAAGTATTGGATACTTATGCAAGTGCGATAGGAGGTCGTGTTTCACCGATGGTACGGGAAACAGCTTCGCTCTGGATAGACCCCTCGGAATCCCATTGGTATTATGACTATGTGTCTATGGGAGGCCGAAATCAAGGTAGGTGTATGGTCTTAACCTGAGACTTACATCGCTAATACTTACGATAATCGATAGACTTTGGTCTTGGTGGTAGGGGACTTTAAACGGGTTCTGTGTACACCATTTCTGGGTTTATCAGAGAGTCGTAGTGTATTGGGTGTGATGTCAAGACGGAAGTATCACTTCAGTCATATTGGAGTTGATGTCACGCAGGATACGGTACTAGTGCTCTTGAGTGTTGCGCAACCAATCGGGATATTGTGACCAGGTCATGTATATCCGATTATAGAGACTATGTTACCAGACATCCGACATGTGCTTCGGACGGGGCAGACACTTATCCAGCCCCAGCCCTAGCACGTGATTATCCGATACTGGGCCGATATACACAATACTACGGTATACTACGCTTGATACAGATCTATATATTCCTGTAAGAATATTTCTGGAGAATTGGGTAGGCATGGCGCTTTGCTAGAAGCCAACCTTGTCTTGTAAATCGATATAAACGTAGTACGAGGTACTTACGTGTTCGGACAGTCCGACGATCGTATTTACTGCCAACATATCCGGAGATCTCATGGGTCGCTTCCTGAAGATTCACCGATGACGTATGACTCGCACTTTGATTAATCTGGGATTAATTAGAAGAGAGAGATAGAATTAATCTGGGATTAATTCGATGAGAGAGAAAATTAATCTGGGATTAATTACGGAGATATTTTATCTCGGATAAAATATTGTTAAAGAGAGAGAACGATTAATTTGGAATTAATCGATAAAATAATATATTCGATATATTATTAGAAATTAGATTTCGACGCGGAATTAAAATTAGATTTTAATTCGGGCGAACGAATTAATTTAGAATTAATTCGTTAGCGACGTGAATAGTGAATTCGCTAGGCGTAATCATTTAATTACGACGCGACGGAAAATTCGTTAATTTGGAATTAGCGAACCCGAGCCCGAGAGTGATCGCGAGCGCATTCGCATTTCGAATTCGAGCGCGGCACGCAAGTCACATCAAGCGTCAAATCGCTAGTCGCATCAATCGTCAAATCAATTGTCACTTTGAGTGATGTGACTTGACAACATGTCACTTTATTAAGTGATGTGATGTGACTTAAAGTAAAAGTTGAAATGATGAAAGCTTTAAAAGACTGAGTTGGAATATAACATTATTTATTCCTTGCCTTTTTGACTTTTGAATTAAATTGAGTATATATCTTATTTTATTTACTGGTAAAATTAATAAAAGAAATATAAAAAGCTTTTTCTCTCTCTCTCTACATATGTGTACAGTACACGGTTTTGGCATTTTGGGAGCCAAAACGTTTTCTTCTTCCTTTCTTCTTTCTTGGCTTGGAGCCATTTTTCTCTCTTCCCTTCTCTCGGCTTTAGCCAAATCTCTCCCAAAATTCTGGTAGAACCGAATTTGAAGAAAATGAGAAGTGCTAGCACACCTTGAGTTATATATAGGTGATAGGGAAACGAAATTTGTGAGCTTGGAAAGCTTGAAGCTTGGAGCTTCAATGGAGTCATCTATGGCCGAACATGGAGGAGTCCAAACCAGTCCAAACCGCACAGCCCACTGCAGAAGAAGCTACTGCCGAGCATGGAGGGAGCTTAAAAACGCACCTTGTTCTTCATTCATCAAAACAATCAATGTGAGTTATGTTTCCGCCTTACTCCTTTCCTTATCCTTTGTGTTTCAATGTTTTATGCATGATTTGTGATCCTGGGACCTTGAATTGAACTCTTACAATGGTATCTAGAGCTTTTGTTGCATGAAAACCGAATTAGGGTTCTTGAGCAAATTTGGGGCTTTTTGATTTTAGCTTGATTCTGTCAAATTGATTGTTTGAGGATGATATATATGATTGAATTTGAGTTGTATGTAATCAATTTGATAAAAAATTGATTGGATTGATTTTCCCCAATTTGCTTATTTTTGTCAAAACTTTAATTTGGGTAAACTCGATTTAGGCATGATTTGGTTGAATTGTTTGATGCATTATGCTTGAATGAGGTTGAATTGAAGTTGTGCATGATCAATTTCAAGAAAATTGGATTAGATCAATTTTCCCCAATTCTTTAGGTTGAACATGAAACTTGAAATTGGGTAAAATGTGTTTAAGCATGTTTTAATTGAATTGGATGTTTAAGTATGCTTAGAACATGTTTAATTGAGATTGTGTGTGATCAATTTCATGAAATTGGATTGGATTCAATTTTCCCCAAATTGGAGGCTTGGCCGAAAATTGGAAGAACCTAATGTCTTGGTAATTTTGTTTTGTTTGATCATTGGATGACTTAAAACAATTGGTTAATGTTGTTTTGAAGTTCAATTGGATTGAATTTTGATTTAGAACATTTTTTCCCTTTTAAAGTGGCTTGGCCGAATCTAAGGAACATGAAATTTTTGTGATTTTTTGTTTTAATTCATTGGATGAATTGAATTGATTTGGGAAATTAAGATTGTGGACTCAATTGGATTGAAACCGAATCGAATTGAAAAACCCCTAATTGCCGAGACTTGATAGCATGTTAATTGGGTTTGATTTTAATTGAATTGTGTTGGACACTATTTGGTTGTTAAAGTGCATGATTAATTAGGCTAATTGATATTTTAGAAATGTTAATTGGGTAATTGATTGTGTATTACACTTAGGTTAATTAATTGTGAAATTTGGAATTTTATAAGTTAATTAATTTGGGCTTGATTTTGGAATTGGGCTTGTTAGGTTGTAATTGGGCTTTTGGGCTTTGTTGTAACAAAGTTGGGTTTAGGCAAAATTGGTTGGATCCAATTAGGCCCAAAACCGAATCCAAAAGGTCCAATTATGACTTAATGGACCTTAATTATTTAATTGGGCCTAATGGGCCAAAATTAATTTAAAGGCTTATGGGGTAACTCCCGGATTGGATTTTGGTTGTTCGGTTTGACCCGAGTTGACCAAAAGTCCACGCCTATAGAAATTAATTAAAAGCCCATTGGACTTTAATTAAATAAAACATTAGATGTTAATCGGGCTTTGAGACCCGTTGCGATTAAATTTGGAATTTAAGTCGTAAAGGTTCGTTAATAAAAGTGTAATATTTAATTTAGAATTAAATAATGAATTAGAATTAAATACGTATTAAATTGGATTTAATTATGTAATTTAATTTAATTCGTAGAAATTGTACTTTGAGTACGTGTTTGCAAAACGAGTTTGACTCGAACAAAATCAAATCTTTGTTTGAACATTGGATGATCACTAATAATCAAGATTAATTAATTTGATTGATTAATAACATGCTTGTATGAATACATGGTTATGATGTTTGAATAATGTATATCGGATGGATATTAGTCGGGTTGGGCGATTTTGGAAATTGTAATAAATTTGATTTATTAAATTGGACCTGCGTGTCCAGCCTTATCTCCTATTTCTTTGTATTCTCTTCTCACCTATTCCCCTCCATGTAAAAGAGGTTTCTTTAGAAGTGTAGTGTAACGGGTAGAAGTAATACAAGTGCTAGCGGGAGAGAGAAAGTGAGAGATTTGATCTAGGATCAATGTAAAATATCCATCCGCATATCATTATTATTTATTTTCATATACGCTTTATTATGTATTTAGAATGCATGTTTAAGGGTGTATGATGAGACCTTAACAAAGATAATTAAATTGGTAGCCAATTTGCACGCGAAAAACCCTCGTTAAATATCAAGCGTCATTTCCTTCCATTGAGTGATTCTTGCTCAAGATCGGAGATTGTCAGGGGTTGTTTTTGACCAAAGTCAAGCCCTTGTCAGTCAAAGATGTGCTTTAATCACGAGGCTTTGTTATATATCGGTGTCGTGTCCAAGTTGTGGTTTGTTTTTGACCAAAGTCAAGACCACTTCTTGTCCATAGACATTTGATTACGAAGCTTCCCTGTCAATGGGTCCACGCTTGACTGGGATCACTAGGTTTGTTTTTGGCCAAAGCCAAGGCCTAGTTGATTCAGAGGAACGGGTAGGGTATATATTCGATATATAGGCATATATTAGATATATGTTTCGGACTTGGATGTCCACCTACTGGATCTAGGAGTTGGATGGGATCCAATTGATCTTCGACATCTACCTTGTTAATTATCATACAATTTTTTATTGACCAAAGTCAGGATTGTATGATACTTTAACGGGATCCTAGCCCACTAGGAAACACGGTTTCCCGAGTACTCCACAGAGGGTTAGAGGCTCGACGAAAAATAGTGGGAGGCAAGTATTGAATTTGCACATTCGTTCAATTACTCAATACTCACACGCTAAACACGCTCATTTAAATTATTCGTCGTAATATTAAATGTTAGTTGGACTAATATTTAATTGTTGTTTTAATAAACAGTTGGACTGTATTATATTGATTATATATAATTGGATTATATTAATCAATATATTTGAATTAATTAATTTCAGTTTACAGTTGATTTTATAATTGGATTATAGTAATCAATGTAATTGAGGTTAATTAATTTGGATTATATTTGATTATATAGTTGGACTATTATAATCATTATAATATAATAGTACCACTAATCGTTGATTAAATAGTTGGACTATTGTAATCAAGATAAGAAATTGAAAAGTTGGATATTTAAAATATAATCTGGGATTAAAATATTTTAAATGATTTAATTTTCAAATTGGGAATAAATAATAGGTTACTTTATTTGATAAAATAACTTATTATACGTTACGCCCAAAATTAAGCAAATAGTAGAGCATAAAATCTTTGGAAGATTTATGTGATGATGACTTTAATGCTTAATTAATATACTTATAATAAATCTATCTTTAGATTTAAAAGTATTAAAATTGCAATTAATAATTCTTGGAGAATTAATTGACTATTCTAGTGGAGAAAAGTCAAAGTTTGCAATTGGGCATGTAGCACAAGGTGCATTCGTTTCGATATTCCGAAACCCAAGGCTTGGCCAAAGGTTTGTAAAATATTGAAAAGGATAATTGACATATCCCAAGTGACTACCATTTGGATATGGAAGACACGAAGGAATTAAAGAAAGGGCGAGGCTCTAACTTTAAAAATGTTGTCTAGTTATGTTCACAACTAGTATTGAAATTAGATTTTAAATACTTAGTGTGGTACATAAAATATGTGTATTGATGTTCAGAATCCGCTATGAGTTGGATACTGACTTTAAACCGGATAAACACATTAGATGTGAATAACAGAATTTATATTTTGAATATAAATAAAATCTCAAACATATAAAATGACAAATAAATAAGCTCATATTGATTTGATCAATAGAGACTTATTTGTGGCATTGTTTTCTGGGACACAATTAAACAAGACTCGTATATCCACACTTTTGAAGAGTGGGTACTAGGACTGATTTGACTATTCAAATAAGGTCTACGAATCTAGTTTACTAGGTAAAGTACCTAAAATACTATTTACTAGGTAATAGTGTAAAGGCCACCGATCTGTAAACCCTATTCATGGTGAAGTAAGTGGGCCCATATCTAGCTTGGCTAGATGTGTACATGAATATTTCGTGACCTTAACGGATGTGGCATCACGTTATGGTTATGTGTTTCTTTTGAAGAACACAAATACGAAACTTTGAGTTTCGACACGAAGTATACAAACAGATCGGCTGTAGTATTATGCCGCTACGGTAAGACCGTATTGGTAAATACTTAAGCAGTAAGTTTCATACGTACATGAAAGAGTACGGTATTCTTTCATATGAGGACTCCTCCCGAGACACGTCAATTGACGGTGTGTCAGAACTAAAAACCAAGTTTTGTTGGACATGATTAGGTTTTTCGCGAGTCGCTCTGAGCTACTGTTTCCTTCAACAGGATATGTATTAACAGTGCAAAACTTATTTAGAATAAGGTTCCATGTAAATCTGTTTGACAGATATCATATAGGATATGAACAGGAAAGAAACGAGGTTTCTCATTCCTGATAATTTGGGTATGCCAGGCATAAAGTTTGGATGATACCAAACTAAGAACCCAAATTGGATTAGTGCCAATATAGGTTATCCTGAAAAGGAAACCATAAGTATAGTACTTATAAATCCCACATGAGAACAATGTGATTGTTGCTCACCATGCGGTTTTCCTGAGAGGAATACCGATATGCAGTGGTCAGTGGGAGGATAGTGATACTCGATGAAAATCGGAGTAATACTATTCAAAGCACGAAGTCCTTAATGGAACACAAACAATTCATCTATGATGAATCTGTACCATTAATCTTCAAATACACAAGAAATCGGGTAGATCGGATAGAGTCAGAAAACAACCTAGGGTATGGGTTTCTGATCTAACCTCATTAAGATGTCAATCTTATGAAGGTATATCCACCGACTACGTTTTGAGGAAGTGATACGAGGTATCGACTCCCTGTTATGGCAAAGTGCCATGAGTCCGAAATGGATTCCATGTATAACGACTATTATGGATACTAGTTGTTGTACCACAAAGCATTGTGCCTATTGGTACTTTATAACGTCTTCAAGGAAGACATACATGGATGGCAACACACCAACGTACAAAGCTGGGCTTTTGACGGAAAGGTATCGTTATCAACATTGTGTTAATAACGGTTCAACCTTTTACCTGCTGCCATGGTAAATCCATTTTGAAGATGCTTGTTGATAACTGCATATTTCATTTATGAAATGTGTCAGTTACAAATCAAAATCGCTTTCCTGAAAAGGAAACCTTTTGGAGGATGCTTTCAACATCCTGACGATTTTGTATAACCGACAAACAAGGTTTGCGGGTTATTCGATCCATGTTTGGATTGAAGCAAGCATAGAGTTCTTGGAACTGACGTTTTGAAATAATCATAATGGTTTATGATTTAACTCAAAACGAAATAATTCTTGTGTATATAAGGAGGTTAGTGGGAGTGCACTGACATGAATGTCATGTAAAATAATATAATATGTCACTACTGACAATGAAATTCCCATAAAACATCGGTGAAAGCTTGGCTTTCATAAGAAATTCTCCGTAGAATTCTGGGGAGTAACAACCTTTATTCAAGGAATAAAGATCTACTGGGCTAGATTTGGAGTTGGTAACACTCTCTGAGAAATTGTACATTTAAAATGTACTTATATTGGTGTCTCATACGCTTTGAGCATATGGAGTCACAATCGGGTCAATCCAAGTGATAGTCACTGGATTGAAGATTAAGAACATCTGTTAGTATCTGAGAGAACTAAAGATGTTGTCTTAAACTATGGAGAAAGAGAACTTGAAGTGACTGAGATCACTACTGCTAGTTTCCGAACAATTAAATACTACGGTACTATAAAGTTTGAACACTGGGACAGTGAGCTGGAAATCTTCCGAGCAAGATAACTGTTGCCGAATTAACAACAAAAGTGTATTATTTAATTTGGAATTAAATATGGAGTTAGTATTAAATGCAAATTAAATTGGATTTAATGTTGTAGTTTAATTTAATTCAAGAATTCGTACTTTGAGTACTTATTCGCAAAACTAGTTGGACTCGCGCAAAATCAAATCGTTGTTTGAACATTGGATGGTCATTAATTATCAGATTAATTAATTGGATTAGATTGATTGATAACATGCTTGTGTGAATACATGGATGCGATGTATGAATAATGTATATCGTATGGATATTAGATGGGTGAGGGCAATTTTTGAAATTGTTGTAATAAATTTAGAATTTATTAATTAGACCTGCGTGTCTAGCCTATTACCTCCTTACTCTATGTATTTCTCTTCTCACCTATTCCCCTTAATGTAAATGAGGTTTCTTTAGAAGTGTTATGTAATCGGGTAGAAGTAATACTTGTGCTAGCGGGAGAGATGAAAGTGAGAGATTTGTTCTAGGAACAATGTTAAGTATCATCCGTATCATTATATATTTATTTACTTACGCGCCTTATTATGTGTTAGAATGCATGTTTAATGGGTATGATGATGATGTGGACAAAATGACCCATAGCGTCACTATTTGCACAGATCATTGTGTTGTTGTAGCAAATTAACTATGTGACAAGGAAATTGCACTCTCATCATTTGTGATTAGATCACCATAGATATATAAATGAAGAGAGGTCCCTATGATTAGTACCTGGACTGAGAATGATATGAGACAGTATCAGCCCCGAAGGTTTAATCATTAAATATCCCTAGCCGTAGTATTATCGAGACTGGACATCGATAATGCGGAATAGGCTAGTATTGCACTTGTGCGCGTTTGTGAGGGCACAACGGCATAGTTCTCATATATATAAGTATTGGATACTTATGCAAGTGCGATAGGAGGTCGTGTTTCACCGATGGTACGGGAAACAGCTTCGCTCTGGATAGACCCCTCGGAATCCCATTGGTATTATGACTAGTGTCTATGGGAGGCCGAAATCAAGGTAGGTGTGTATGGTCTTAACCTGAGACTTACATCGCTAATACTTACGATAATCGATAGACTTTGGTCTTGGTGGTAGGGGACTTTAAACGGGTTCTGTGTACACCATTTCTGGGTTTATCAGAGAGTCGTAGTGTATTGGGTGTGATGTCAAGATGGAAGTATCACTTCAGTCATATTGGAGTTGATGTCACGCAGGATACGGTACTAGTGCTCTTGAGTGTTGCGCAACCAATCGGGATATTGTGACCAGGTCATGTATATCCGATTATAGAGACTATGTTACCAGACATCCGACATGTGCTTCGGACGGGGCAGACACTTATCCAGCCCTAGCACGTGATTATCCGATACTGGGCCGATATACACAATACTACGGTATACTACGCTTGATACAGATCTATATATTCCTGTAAGAATATTTCTGGAGAATTGGGTAGGCATGGCGCTTTGCTAGAAGCCAACCTTGTCTTGTAAATCGATATAAACGTAGTACGAGGTACTTACGTGTTCGGACAGTCCGACGATCGTATTTACTGCCAACATATCCGGAGATCTCATGGGTCGCTTCCTCTGAAGATTCACCGATGACGTATGACTCGCACTTTGATTAATCTGGGATTAATTAGAAGAGAGAGATAGAATTAATCTGGGATTAATTCAATGAGAGAGAAAATTAATCTGGGATTATTACGGAGATATTTTATCTCGGATAAAATATTGTTAAAGAGAGAGAACGATTAATTTGGAATTAATCGATAAAATAATATATTCGATATATTATTAGAAATTAGATTTCGACGCGGAATTAAAATTAGATTTTAATTCGGGCGAACGAATTATTTAGAATTAATTCGTTAGCGACGTGAATAGTGAATTCGCTAGGCCTAATCATTTAATTACGACGCTACGGAAAATTCGTTAATTTGGAATTAGCGAACCCGAGCCCGAGAGAGTGATCGCGAGCGCATTCGCATTTCGAATTCGAGTGCGGCACGCAAGTCACATCAAGCGTCAAATCGCTAGTCGCATCAATCGTCAAATCAATTGTCACTTTGAGTGATGTGACTTGACAACATGTCACTTTTTAAAGTGATGTGATGTGACTTAAAGTAAAAGTTGAAATGATGAAAGCTTTAAAAGACTTGAGTGGAATATAACATTATTTTATTCCTTGCCTTTTTGACTTTTGAATTAAAGTTGAGTATATATCTTATTTTATTTACTTGGTAAAATTAATAAAAGAAATATACAAAAGATTTTTCTTCTCTCTCTCTACATATGTGTACAGTACACGGTTTTGGCATTTTGGGAGCCAAAACGTTTTCTTCTTCCTCTCTTGGCTTGGAGCCATTTTCTTCTCTCTTCCCTTCTCTCGGCTTTGAGCCAACATCTCTCCCAAAAATTCTGGTTAGACCGAATTTGAAGAAGAAGAAGAAGGAGAAGTGCTAGCACACCTTGAGTTATTATAGGTGATAGGGAAACGAAATTTGTGAGCTTGGAAAGCTTGAAGCTTGGAGCTTCAATGGAGTCATCTATGGCCGAACATGGAGGAGTCCAAACCAGTCCAAACCGCACAGCCCACTGCAAGAAGAAGCTACTGCCGAGCATGGAGGGAGCTTAAAAAACGCATTGTTCTTCATTCATCAAAACCAATCAATGTGAGTTATGTTTCCGCCTTACTCCTTTGTGTATTCAACTCGTTTTCATGCATGATTTGTGATCCTTGGGACCTTGAATTGAACTCTTACAGATGAGACCTTAACAAAGATAATTAATTGGTTGCCAATTACACGCGAAAAACCCTCACTACAATTAAGCATTTTTCCTTCCATTGAGTGATTCTTACTCAAGATCCAAGACTGGCACTGGTTTTTTGGCCAAAGTCAAGACCTTTGTCCGTCGCGGATGTGTTAGAATCATGAAGGCTTTGTTCCATATCAGTGTCTTGTCCAAGTTGTGATTTGTTGGCCAAAGTCAAGATCAATTCTTGTCCATCGACATTGATTACGAAGCTTTCCATAGTCAATGGGTTCCGCTTAACTGGGATCACTAAATTTGTTGTGCCAAAGCCAAGGCTTAGTTGATTCAGAGGAAAAGGTTAGGAAATATATTGGATATATTGGCATATATAAGATATATGTTTCGGACTTGGATGTCCACCTACTGGATCTAGGATTTGGATGGGATCCAATTGATCTTAGAGATCTACCTAGTTAATTATCATACAATTTGTTGGCCAAAGTCAAGATTGTTTGTTATTTAACGGGATCCTAGCCCACTAGGAAACAAGGTTTCCCGAGTACTCAACAGAGGGTTAGAGGCTCGCCAAAAAATAGTGGGAGGCAAGTATTAAATTTGCAATATTCGTTTAGTTACTTGCCATACGCGCTCATTTCAAATATTTCATCAAATAAATTAATATATTAGTTGGACTAATAATTAATTGTTGTTTTAAATAAATAGTTGGACTGTATTCAAACTAATTTCAAATTATAGGTGATTTTATAATTGGATTATAGTAATCAATATAATTAAATTTAACCCATTAAATTATAGTTGATTATATAGTTAGACTATAGTAATCATTATAATAAATAGTACCTAAAATCGTTGATTAAATAGTTGGACTATTAGAATCAAGAAATTGAAGGATCTTCATAGATATATTCTTATATCTTAGAAGTACTAAATTGCAATAGTAAACTCTTGGAGAGTTAATGGCTATACTCAATGAGACAAAGCCAGAGTTTGCAATAGTGTAAGAAGCGCAAGGCGCATCTTACTTCGACATCCCAGAAGGCCAAGGCTTGGCCAAAGGCTTATGGGGTGTGGAAAAAGGGCAAAGGTAAAGTCATTATAATCTTCTGGGAAGACAAAGGACATATCCCAAGATGTCTGCCTAAACTGTGGCAAACGGGGTCACTGGAAGCGTGACTGCCGTATGGACAAGGCAGACATGAAGGAATTGAAGAGGGGCAAGGCTCCGACTTCAAATATGTTTGTCATAAAAATTTTCACTACTAGTATTAAAATTGGATTTTAGATATTGGATGTGGTACATAAATATGTACTGGTGTGCAGGATCTGCTGATAAGCAGGACACTGACTTCAGTTGAGATTTATCTGCAAATCGGAAACGGGACGAAAATCATTGTTTTAACCGTAGATACCTAAGTTTAAGAACTACCATTCGGGTAAGTACTTAAATTAGGAAACTGTTAGAATGTAACTAGTTTGACTAGATACATTATCTCTATATCAGGGTTTAATCTGTTGCGGATATACCTTTATATTCTAGAACACTAAAGTGTTTTATTTTATAAAGATGATATTGAGATAAACATATTAGATGTGAATAACAATATTTATATTTTGAATATAAATGAATCTCAAACGTATGATATGACAAACAAATAGCTCAAACTGAGTAAATCAGTTGAGACTTAAAAGTGGCATTGTTGCCTGGGACAAAATTAACAAGACTCGTATATCCACACTTTTGAAGAGTGGATACTAGGACATATTTGATTCTATTCAAATAATGTCTACGAATCTGGTTTATTGGGCAAAGTGCCTAAAACACCTTTACTTGGTAAAAGTGCAAGTGCCACCGATCTGTTAGACCTTGTTCATAGTGACGTAAGTGGGCCCATGTCTAGCTAGGCTAGAGGTGGATATGAATGTTTCGTGACCTTTACGGATGTGGCATCTCGTTATGGTTATGTGTTTCTTTTGAAATACAGATCAGAAACTTTTGATTAATTCAAAGAGTTTCGACACGAAGTAGACAAACAGATCGGCTAAAGTATTAAAACCGTCACGGTTAGACCATGATGGAAACTAATTAAGTAATAAGTTTCTCAAATATTTGAAAGAGTATAGTATTCTTTCAATGAGGACTCCTCCTGGAACACGTCAATTTGACAGTGTGTCCGAACTGAGAAACCGAACCTTGTTGGACATGATAAGGTTAATCATGAGTCGCTCTGAGATACCATTTACTTCAACGGATACGCATAAACAGTGCAGAACTTATTTAGAATAAGGTTCCATAAAAATCTGTTAGACAGACTTTATATTAGATATGAACAGGAAAAAAACCGGGTTTCTCATTCCTGAAGATTTGGGAATGCTGGGCATATGTTTGGATGATACCAAACTAAAACCCAAATCAGATAAGTGCCTAATTTGTAGGTTATCCTAGGGAAACCAAAGTATACTACCTATACAACTCACAAGAGAACAATGTAATTGTTGCTCGACATGCGGTTTTCCTAAGAGGAATACCAATATGCAGTGGTAAGTGGGAGGAAAGTAAAACTCGATGAAAATCAGAGTAATACAGTTCCAGGCACCGATTCCTTAATGGAACACAGATAGTTCATCAAGGATGTAAATATACCAATAATCTTCGAATACACAAGAACCGCGTAATTCAGAGAGAGTCATAAAACAACCTGGGAGGTATGGGTTTCTGATCTCACCTCATAAAGATATCAATCTTATTGAGGAATACGAACTGACTACGTATGAGGAAGTGATACAAGGCATCAACTCCCTATTATGGCAAAGTGCCATGAAGTCCGAAATGGATTCCATGTATAGCAACCAAGTTTGGACACTAGTTGTTGTACCGTAAGGCATTGTGCCTATTGGTACTATATAAGTCTTCAAGGAAGACATACATGGATGGCAACATATCAACGTACTAAGCTAGGCTTGTAGCGAAAAGGTATCATTATCAACATTGTGTCGATTACGATGAAACATTTTACCTGTTGCCATAGTTAAATCCATTTGGATAATGTTTGCTAATGCTGCATGTTTCATTTATGAAATATGGCAGCTGAATGCTAAAACCGCTTTCCTTAAACGGAAACCTTTTGGAGGATGTTTATAACATCCTGACGGTTTTATCGTACCAAAACGAGCAAACAAGGTTTGCAAGTTAATTCGATCCATGGATGGATTGAAGCAAGCATAGCGTTCTTGGAATTATTGTTTTGATGTAATCATAATGGTGTATGATTTAACTCAAAAATGAAATGATTCTTGTGTATATAAGGAGGTTAGTGGGAGCGCACTGACAGTGGCTGTCCTATATAATGATGATATATCATTTCTTGGAAATGATATTCCCATAATAAAATCGGTGAAAGCTTGGCTTTCGTAAAAATTCTCCGTAGAATTCTTGGGAGAAACAACATTTATTCTAGGAATAAAGATCTATTGGGATAGATCGAAAAGGTTGTTGGTACTCTCCGAGAACACGTACATTGTAATAAATGCACGCGACCTGATGTCTCATATGCTTTGAGCATATGGAGTCACAATCGGGCCAATCCAAGTGATAGTCACTGGATTGATGTTAAGAACATCCTTAAGTATCTTAGAGGAACTAAGGATACTGTGTTAGACTATGGAGAAGGAGAACTTGAAGTGACTGGGATCACTGCTGCAAGTTTCCTAACCGATATAAACGACTATAAGTCGTAACAACGGTACAATAAAGTTTGAATAACGGAACAGCGAGCTGGAAATCTTCCAAGCAAGATACTGTTACCGAGTAAATAACAAAAGTGGATTATTGCTGCAGCTGAGGCAGCAATAGAAGCATTCTGGATTGATAATAATCTAATTGGATTAGATATAGTTCTGTTAGCAGCTGAGCTAGGCTTCAGCAAAGGCTAAAGAATTAATGGTCTCATCAACGATCCATATATATACTTCAATATTCATCTGATTCATTCGGATCATACATCGTGGCGATGTGATGATCGAATAAATCGCATCAGATGATAATTATGCAAATCCGCTGACGAAAGCATTTCCTCAGTAGAAGTTTGAGCGAACCGTACATAGTTCGGGTGTAGGCCACTTGAATGATTGGCTATAGGCCAAGTGGGAGATTGTTGGACAGTTATGACCCAAAGCATCACTATTTGTACAGATTATGGTGTTGTTGTACAAATTAACTATGTGATAAAGGAAATTGCCCTTTTATCATTTGTAATTAGATTACCAAGATGTATAAATGATAGATGGTCCATATGATTAGTTCCGGATTGATAAGATATGAGACAATATCAATCCATGGAGGTTTAATCATTAAATATCTCTAGTCGTAGTATTATCGAGATTGGACATCGATAATGTGGAATAGACTAGTATTACACTTGTGCACGTTGTGGGAGCATAACAGCATAATTCTAATATATTTGGGTATAGGATACTCATACAAGTATAATAGGAGGTTGTGTTTACCGATGGTATGGAAAATAGCTTCGCTCTGGATAGACCCCTCGGAATTCCATTGGTAGAATGACTATGTGTCTATGGAAGTCCGAATCAGGGTAGGTGTATTTGGTCTTAACCTGAGACATGCACCGCTAATACTTGCGACAATCAATATACTTTGGTTTAGGTCGTCCAGGGCTTTAACAGGTTCTGTGTACACCTCTTCTGGGTATATTGAGAATCGTAGTGTATTGGGTGTGATGTCGAGATGGAAGTATCACTCCAGTCATAGTGGAGATGATGATCACGTAGGATACGAAACTGGTGCTCTTATATGCTGTAGCTATCGCGATATTATGACTAGGTCATGTTTATCCGATTATAGAGACTAGTTACAAGAGATTCGATATGTGCTTCGTACGGGGCAGACACATATCCAGCCACAGACCTTGCACGTGACATCCGATGCTGGATCGAAATACGCAATACTACGTATACTACGCCTGATATAGATCACATATTCCAGTAAGAATATTTCTGGAGAATTGGGTATGCATGAGCTTTGCTAGAAGCCAACCATGTCTTGTAAATCGGTAAAAACGTAGTACTAGGTACGTGCGTGTTCGGATAGTCCGACGATCGGATTTACCGCCAACATATCCGGGGATCTCATGGGTCACTTCCCGAAGATTCACCGATGACGTATGACTCGCACTTCATTAATCTGGGATTAATTATAAGAGAGAGAAAATTAATCTGGGATTAATTACGGAGATATTTTATCTGGGATAAAATATTATTTAAAGAGAGAGAACGATTAATTTGGAATTAATCGATAAATTAATATATTTGATATATTAAACGAAATTGGATTTCGACGCGGAATTGAAATTAGATTTTAATTCGGGCGAACGAGTTAATTTAGAATTAATTCGTTAGCGACATGAATAGTAATTTTGCTAGGCATAATTATTTAATTACGTCGTAACGGAAAATTCGTTAATTCGGAATTAGCGAACCCGAGCCCGGGAGTGTTTACGGGCGCACTCGCATTGCGAATTTAAGTGCGGCCCACAAGTCACATCTAGCGTCAAATCACTAGTCAATTGATTGATGTGATGTCTAGTCACTTTGAGTGATGTGACAACATGTCACTTGTGATTGATGGTGGTAGTTGAAAAGCTTTAATGCTTGTACCTTAATGACTTTTGGAAATTCAAAATATGGTATATGTTTTAATTGATTTTGGAAATCAATTAACTTAACACAACTCATTTTCTCTCCTCTCACTCTCCTCTATATCTCTCTCGGCCAAGGGCCTTTTCTTCTTCTTTTTCACTGCAAATGCCGTGAGATGTTGAAGAAGCATAGGAAGTTTTGCGGCAAAATTTTCGGAGTGCTAGCATGCTTTAAGGGTCTTGCGAATGTGATAGGGAAACCGACTTGTGAGCTTGGAATCACCATTCGAAAGCTTGGAGCTTGGACCGAAAATGGAGCAGAAAAATCAGCCCAAAGCCGAGACTTCAAGGTAGGGAAAGCTTGAAGATTTTGATGTTCTCGCGTCGTAAAAGCCGATCGTTGTAAGTATGATTCCGCCATGCTTTTACGAGTATTCACATATATGTTTCATTGCTTGAAATCGATCCTTGGACCTTAGAGAAACCCAACAGATGAGTCACATGGTTTAGGCCCATATTAGTCAGTTTCGGGGATGAGTCCCAGGGTTGAGGCCCATATCAGTATAGTTTTGGGGATGAGTCCCAGGGTTGAGGTCCACGCCAGTATCAGTTTCAGTAAGGAATCTCAGGGGGCGAAGCCCAAATTATCAGCATCAGTTTGGCCAGGTATGGAACTCCGGGTATGGAGACATCAGTATCAGTCTTGCCGGGTTTGGAGACACAGCATCAGTTTCGCCAAAAATGGCACTCCGAAAATGGAGTACGGTTCGGAAATGGACCATTATTTCATCACTCGCCGAAAATGGCACTCCGAAAATGGAGCACGATTCGGAAATGGACTACTATCACATCTCGCCAAAAGTGGCACTCCGAAAATGGAGCACGGTTCGGAAATGAACTATTATCACATCTTGCTGAAAATGGCACTCCGAAAGTGGAGCATGGTTCGAAAGTGGACTACTATCACATCTCGCCGAGAATGGCACTCCGAAAATGGAGCACGGTTCAGAAATGGACTACTATCACATCTCGCCGAAAATGGCACTCTGAAAATGGATCATGGTTCGAAAATGGACTACAATCACATCTCGCCGAAAATGGCACTCTGAAAATGGAGCATGGTTCGGAAATGGACCACTATCACTCGCCGAAAATGGCTCTCCGAAAATGGAGCACAATTCGAAAATGGACAGTCATCACATCAGCGATGCCTCGGAAATGAGGTTTAGCATGCCGAAAATGGCGCTCCGAAAATGGAGCATAGTTCGAGAATGGACAACCACTAGCGACACCTCAAAATGAGGTTTAGCATGCCGGAAATGGCGCTCCAAAAATGGAGCACAGTTCAAAGATCTCAACCCAGTAAAGGTTCGAAAATGAACCAACTCTCATCAGCTCGGTTCGAGGCAACAGGCAAGTCAGGTGGCAGCTGGCGAGCCAGGTAAGTAAAAATGCATTGCACAACTTTGATAGGATTGTCATTGTCACACACTGCACAAGTCCCATCAAAGTGGGGTGACTGTAGACACTTTATTTTTTCATGTAAGTCCCGATGATGAGTCTCATTTGGAGGCACTACCTTTTAAATCGTGGAAGTCGCGGGAAACAGAGGTCGGAATGGAAAAGACGGAAATCAATATTTTGTAGGATTTCACTCGCTTGTTTAGCTTCGGACTCGGTTGTGGACCTTCGTTTTAAAATCTAAACCTCGTCCCAAAATCCCCGCAAACCATTTAACCTTGGCCTTGACCTAAAACCCCCGCAAGCCCACGCACCACAAAGCCCATTCACGCCCAAACCCAATTAAATCACATCCAAATAATAAAACACATATTTAACACATGGGAAATTAAAACAAATCAAATAAAATCTAAGAAATCACATACCAAATTTAAATAAATCAAATAAAAATCAAATAAACCTATTCCTAATTTAAACAAATCATGTCCCCAATTAAATATATTTTTTCCTTTTCAAGCAAGGATTCACCCTACCTTTTGCCTATAAAAGAAACCTAAAACCAATCCTTGCCCTGGCCTAGCTTATTCATCTAAACACACAAAAGCCTAGCTGACTCTCACGTAAACACATTCTCTCTCCCACCTGCAACCTCTCGGCAGTAACACAAAACACAAACCCTAAAAGTCTTCCATTCTCTCGGCCATTCTCATAAACCAGCGCCTCTCTCTCGCCTCACAAATAAGCACAAAAACCCTACACATTGACCAAAAACCAGAAGCACCCCTCAAGACCCCACTAACGCATCACTCTCATCAGTCGAGACACTACGTAGCCCCCAAACAATAAACACGTGAACCAGCCCCACCACTCCACCACAAGCACGCCACACAACCCTTCAACAGCCACAAAATTGTCCTCTACGTGAGCCAACCATCCCAGCAACCTTAGACATGTCCCACACCGACTAGAAACCATCCCAGACCAAATAAACAAAGAATAATAAGCCAAAAATCCACCCACTTCCCTCCACTAGCAAAATCAAACACGCACAAATATGACCTAGGCACTCGGCAGTAACCAGATAAGCCCTCACTCAATTCATGCATCCAACAGCCCCTTCTCCCTGACTTCACGCCCTCCTCTCATGCAAAACCCTGCATCCAACAGCCCATCGTCACAACTAATAGCCAAATACTACCCTGAACTGTACCCTGAAACTGCCATAAATTGCCCCTGAAAACACAGCCCCTGACCACCGAAAATTGCACTGAAAATACACCAACTGATCACCGAAAATTCTGCCTGAAACAATCCCCCTCTTACCGTGAACTTACTGCCCTAAAATGCCCAGATTTTGCCACAAAACAGCAGCCCAAATACCCCAAAACAGTGGCCTAAATCATCTAAAACAGTGAACAAAAACTGTACTTTAAATAACCGCACAAAACAACAGCCCCAAGACCCTTAGAAACCGCCAAACAGTAGCCAAAAACCCGTAAAAACTGCAGCTCAAAAAACCTCAAAACCGTGACCTTTATACCACAAAAACAGTAGCGAAACGGAGCGAAAACAGCGGTCCAAATAGCGAAACAGTGAGGGAAAACATTGAACCAGTGAACCGGAGGAGTTGCGGAGCATCCACCCTTCCGACGACCGTGTAGAGTACTTCCGAGCGACGATTTAAAAGGTTAGACCTGAGGGCACTTCTCTTATTTATTTTCATTCATCTTTTAATTGTTTCATTTATCATGAGAGTCGCTTGTGGATGCATGTTGTGGCCTTTGAATGGATGGGAAAATGTGTCATCACACGTGGTATATAGGATGGAAACCCAGACGTAAATTCCGTCACCGAATCTGAATGGACGGTAGTGCGGTCTGTACTTGGGATATAACTCCACGTACCACTTGAGCAAACGGCACATGTTTCACTTTGCTTTTGTATCTTGTTCGTTTATTATTCGTATTTAATTATTCCACCATTTAATTTCCGTACGATTATTTGTTTGTGTATTGATGATATAATGCGCATGGGCTTAGTATGTTGGTCTAAAGGTTCTCTATTTGAGGGAAGAGAAGTCCAAAAGGCTACCTTTACGACAATACTTTGTCGCGCCGGACAAAGTGTGTTTGATTGAATGTGAGATATGTTTAATCGAATATACGAAGTCCTATATTGTTGTCTTTATTTTATATACATTGTAATGTAATGCGCATGGGCTAACTAGGGTGGATTAAAGGTCCTCTATTCGAGGGAAAGTGCCTAAAGGGCTACCTTTACCAAGATGTTTTGCCGCGCCGGACAAAGTATGCTTGGTTGAATGTGAGATATGTTCAATCCAATATACGAAGTCCTATATCATTGTCTTGACTTTATATGTATTGTAATGTAATGCGCATGGGCTTATTATGTTGGTCTAAAGGTTCTCTATTTGAGAGAAGAAAAGTCCAAAAGGCTACCTTTATGACAGTACTTCGCCGCGCCTTTTATTATTCCGTTGTTTGCTTTCTGTATGTCATGTCTTTGAATAATCATGCATCATATTGCAATGCGCATGGGCAAATCAAGTTGGATTAAAGGTCCTCCATTTTGAGGGATAGAAAGCCGAAGGGCTACCTTTGCCACGACGTTTTGCCGCGCCGGACAAAGTATGTTCGATTGAATGTGAAATACGTTTAATCGGGCACTCGAAGTCCTATATAGTTGTGGGCATATGTCGCATCTCTTTTCTTTCACTTTCATTGTCTATCTTTTGCATCGCATCATTGCACATTCATTTTAATGTTCAATTACCTCTTTAATTATCTCTTTACACCAAGTGTTTAATCGCCTCTCTTTAATATGCATGCTTGTACAATCATTGTCCATTTGCGTTTCCATGATCATCAATGTATTGCGTTTGTGAAATTATGTGTTTATCGTTATTTCAATCTACCTTTATGCATGCAAGCTTAGGTATAGGTTATATGCAAATAGGTTATATGCAAACGTAGATACAAGCTTTGTTTCTATGCATGTCAACTTAGAAATAGAATACCCTTGGAAATATATGTTGCTAGATTCAATTAAATTATTGCACAAATCATATTATTACAAGTGGCATAAGTAATGGACCATTACGAACCCAACGGTTTGAGGTCTTCCCTTGCGAGGGGTTACTGCGGCCTTAAATCATTTTCCTGGTTCACACCGGGTGGCGACTCCATGTTATTTCTCCGGTTTAGTCCCCCGCGGGCTACTCCGTACTCCCAAACGGGCTGCGAGCCCGGAACAGTGTCATCCAACTTCTCTATCCTACAGTTATTTCATTTTTGTGTAATATATCGGTTTACTAACCTGAATCACGAAATTATGCGAAAGCCTCTGTCGACGGTCAGACGCTAATGCCCAGTATAACCTAATTGAACCATATGTCTATGTCAACCAAATTACCTGGATTCATTAAGATTAATTTCCAATTAAGGTTACCCCCACCCGACAGGTATATGTCTATCATGTAAGGAAATCTATTAAAGGGTTATATATCCTCAAGGAAGATCGTGGGGTATTAAGTCTAAGGCTTAAACCTAAAATTCTTAATAAGTAAACCTTTAAATTACCTAAACTACAAAATAACCCCTTATAAAATGATGATATTAGAATTCATCACAACCCTTGATAACTAACTTAGTTATGACACATAACTAGGGCGAGTAAAAACTTAAAAATAAAAGACATAAAATAAAATGCTGAAAATAAATGAAGAAAGTTACAATAAAAGAAAATGCAAGGGCTAGAGGATATACTTTTATCACTATTATTTTAGATATCTCCCTTAATATAATATATTAACTTGTGTGATATTACCAACCAGCCATATAGGCGGTAACCTGATTAAGTCAAATTAAGTCCATAAACCAGCCATATAAGGGAAAATTACCAACCGACCAACCAGGCGGTATCCATGCTTAGTTAGATTTAAACCAGTTTATAATTGATTACCAACCGATCAATATAGCGGTATCCTTATTAAGTCAAATTTTAAGTAGTGAATATATTATAATTAAGGGAGATTAATCTAAATAGCAGTAATAAAATTTTTACCTTTCACCCTAGCAGTGGGAAGTTACCTCCTCATGTTGAATAGTAAAAACTGAAAAAGTAAAAAAAGTAAATTATTATTATAGAACGTAATTAAAATTAATTACAAAAGTGAAATTAAAAGAAACTAGATATAAAACTCTCTATTTACATCATAGAATTCAAAGAGGAAGGTACATCTGAAACTGAAACCTCGAGCTGAATTTATAGGCCTCGGTAAGGTGAGCGCGTCGCGACGTGGGCTTCGCATCGCAACGCGCCACGTGTTGCGCTCTGGTTGGCTGCTTCAAATTCTTATCCGATGATGTGGCGATGTGGATAATTGACTCAATAATTGCGATGATGTGGCGATGACGTGGCAACACGTGGCGAAAATGATTGTCGGCACCGTAGGATGCTGACACGTGGCACGCTGTGATTGGCTGATGGTGACATGGCATTGAAGTGGCGAGTTGACTTGGTCTACTGTTGATGTGGACGATGACGTGGCTGACACGTGGAGTGATACGTGGCGATGACGATTGTCGGCACCATAGGATGATGACACACGGCACGACGCACGTTAGCAGATCGGCTGTGATGTTGACACATGGCAGGCGCACGTTAGCAAGTCAAAATTTTCAGATTCTGACACGTGTCCTCCGACGCACGTTAGTAACTCATGGCACATGTTAGGCGTCGCGACGCCGAAGGCTTGCGCGTCGCGACGCGTAAAATTACCAAATTACCTTTTTGTCCGTGTTTCACTCTTTTTGCCCCAAATCACCTCCAAAGAGTCCTGAAACTTTATTTATCTACAAAATAACACAAAACACATCAAAATATTCACAAAACTCAAGAATCTATTCAAAATATTATGTCAAATGAGTGAGAAATAGTGATACATTTACCACTCATCAATGGACCTTGCTGAAGGTGACTACACTATGAGGGTCAGGACAGGGGATGTCTTTTCAGCCAGAGCAGTGGGAGTTTTGACTTTAAATTTCACAAATAATAGTTATTTAAATTTGAATATTGTGTTATTCATTCCTGGTTTTCGCAGGAATTTGATTTTTGTTTCTAAACTTTTGGATGATGGTTATTCAGTTTCTTTTAATAACAATTTAGTTATTATTGGTAGAAATGGATTAACCATATGCACAGGAAACTCAGAAAATAACTTGTATGTGTTAAGACCGTTATCACATAGGTCACTGCTCAAAGCTGAAATGTTTAAGGTTGAGAAACCTAAAACTAAACGGTAAAAGATTTCTCACGATGACATATATCTGTGGCATCTTAGACTTGGTCATATCAACAGTGACCGGATAGATAGATTGATAAAGAACGGAGCCTTAAACCAGTTAAAGCTCGGAACTTCACCATTCTGCAAATCCTGTTTAAAAAGCAAAATGACCAAGAGACCTTTTACTGGAAAAGGTATAAGAGCCAGTAAACCACTTGAACTAATACATTCAGATGTTTGCGGACCGATGAATGTAAGAGCCCGAGGCGGTTATGAATACTTCGTCACATTTATTGACGATTATTCTAGATATGGGTATGTTTACCTAATATAGCACAAGTCATATACTTTTGAAAAGTTCAAAGAGTATCGTGCTGAGGTTGAGAACCAGTTAGGTAAAACAATCAAAACTCTACAATCAGATCGTGGAGGAGAATACCTTGACAGATATTTCATGGAATTCTTAGTTGAACATGGGATAGTATCCCAGCTCACAGCACCTGGAACACCACAACACAATGGTGTTGCAAAAAGGAGAAATCGGACCCTGCTAGACATGATGAGATCTATGTTTAGTTATAGCTCACTTCCTAGTTCGTTCTGGGGATATACATTGCAAACTGCAATGCACATCATTAATGTAGTTCCATCTAAGTCTGTTCATAAGACTCTCTTAGAGTTATGGATTGGTTGTAAAACTAGTTTGTGACATTTTCGCATATGGGGGTGTCCAAGACATGTGCTGAAGAATAAGACTACAAAGTTGGAGCCACGTTCTCAGGTGTTCCTATTTGTAGGCTATCCTAAGGAGACTATGGGTGGATTCTGTAGGGGTTTTTGGGCAAAGGGAGCAGCGGAAGCACGGTTCGGGCGAAATCGTAATTTAAAACCTTTTCAAATTACCGAATAAATTATTCAATATCTAATATGAATAATTTATTCATATTTCACCTAAACCTATTTATTTAATATCAAATATCAACATAAATACAATAGAAACTTCACGAAACTTTTACGAAAAATATTTTTCCGCAAAATGCATTTTTGACCGAACCGACTACCTGACACTTATGGAGACTGTACAGGTCAGCCCCAATAGTTTCAGGGCAGTTCATGGGCTGCCTGAACAGTGATGAACTCACTGTTTGGACAGCTGTCACCCGGTTGGCTCAAAATCCACCCGGTAACGCCGTTTTTGGCCGTTTTCGCTTATTTCAACTCCAAAACACTTTTCGACAATTGTTCCAACTTCCAAAACACATCCATTACATTCATATGACATCAAAATCATCACATAATTTCCATTTTTAATAGATCTGATCAGAAAACCAAAATTACACATTTTCATGCTTTAAATCCCAAAATTCATGATTAATCCAGTTAATCTATAACACCAACCAAAGTCACCAAATATGAACAACCCAAGAAAAATTATAGGTGCCATAAGAGTGGTCATAACACTCTAGAATAGCAACTCATCAACAATTGATTAATTTCGACAATAATTACACTAATTACTACCAAAACTACTTCACACATGCACACAAGCTTCCAATCCATCATCCACAACCAAAAGCCCCAAAATTTTAGAATCAAAAGAACCCTAGAACCCTTATAACAAATCAAGAAACAAGAAATTAAATTTCCAAGTTTAGGGTTATGGTAGATTACCTTTAATTCTCCAATTCCTTAGCTTTTTTCTTGAATTTTCCTTTGATTCTTCATGAATTCTTCAAGACAAATTTGAAACCCATTTTGTTAAGGACTCACAGCCATGATGAAGAATGAAGATGATGATGAAAACAATTTTCTCCTTTTAATATATGTTGACCGAATTTTTCATTAATAAGGGCATTTTTGTCCTTTTCCATTTTAATCAAATTAAATGCTAATCAACTTTATGTAAACAAATCAAATTGGCACACATAAAGTATAATTAAGTCATGCCACATGGTCCAATAATCATTGGACAAATTCCATAACATTTATGGAAAACGTTTACTAATTAATAATTCAAATATTTAACAATTAAATATCCAAATAATTAATTAATGTAATTAGTATTATATATGTATTTTTATTTACAATAAATAACAAATACATATATTTATGGCATGTGTCGAAATCATATTTGACGAATAATTAATGTGTATCTAATCGTATTATGTATCAAATACAAATACACAATAATTATTATCGGATAAAATTCCCTAAAACATGTGTTATCGTTTAACCGATTAAACGATCCGAATTAATTCATTTAATCCGATAAAGTATTATGAATAATCTGTATTATTCATATCGAGTTGCCTAAGTGCTCAACGAGTACACTTCATATTGTAGGACTCTCTAAGTTTAGGTTTATCCATCACGAAATCAAATTTTGTGTCCATAATCCACCCACTCATGGATTATGACGACCACAGATAATCTCGCTAAACTATGCAAGTCGAGGTCATTGCATATGTATAATCCCTCTGTCACATACTATCCATATTATACCTGGGATATAGATAAAAACGTCAAATCTGTTCGGTGTAATACAATTGACTTTCAATTTACGATCTC
The DNA here is from genome assembly GCA_019454045.1 of Zanthoxylum bungeanum. NCBI lineage: Eukaryota > Viridiplantae > Streptophyta > Magnoliopsida > Sapindales > Rutaceae > Zanthoxylum > Zanthoxylum bungeanum. The sequence goes on along the minus strand of SKCR01033585.1, from coordinate 159,608 downwards.
TAAATAACACTCGGAACTAATTTTCGAAGTTATACCATGGCCATGGATTTACTAGATCGTAAACACGTGAGGATGCCTATTCCTTGTACACAGGACTAACAGATCATGTCTTGATACGCACGGGATATCATGAGCATCTATCCACACCCAACGAACAGGCGGAGGTCTGATCATGAATAGATCGTTGACATGACTGCCATCAAAGTATGGAGGATAACTCATATATCCCACTGTGGTATCTCAAGTCGAAGGACCATTGTGCTCGCTCAACTAGAGAAGGTTCCTATTGACGCTGGTGTACCATCTATTAGGAAACCTTCATTGATTCGTTCAGTGTCTTATCAAATAAAAACCTATATGTCTATACGAGTCTCTCGAGACTCATGGTTCATTGGGATAAACCATCGGACAAAGTCACCATATACGACATATACTGGTCTCAACGGATTTTACTAACCGACCCGTGTTAGAAAATCTTGACCAGGAACTTTATTTAAGGATATGCATCTTATAGAGCGCTTCCTAATGTCAATTACAAACTACGTTGTAACTGCGCACTATATTATAAATCCTAGGGTATTTGTCTAATATACACGTATCACTAAACCAGATTTAGTTTCGATCTAATCATAATCAGATATCTAATCGTAATTAGATCGAATAAGTGTATAAAAGACAATGGTGCTACCATTAAATTAAGTAATATTATGAAAAATAGAATTGCTCGTATTCATGAATCGGACATAAATACAATTCGGATTGGCACTCCGAGCACCAACCCTAACAATTTCTCCCACTTACTATAGTGCCAATCCATGGTATCCTATACACATCTTAATGTGTATCGCATACTCATGGCCCTGAAGAGCTCACTAGCACTCAAGAGGATGGCAACAACAAGTGAGCCTGCTTTAACAAATTGAGTATGTCCAACAAACCCAACTGTTTTCCTTAGCCAGCATCATTCATATTTTACAAGAACAAATTTCACATCAATATGACTCAGACGTTATATCAGTATTGTACTATAGCTACTGAGTTGTCTATGTATTTAGAAATCAAATCCAAATACTATGGGACAACCGCAAACACTATACAAATATGAAAACTTCTAATCTATAGGGTCACTATGCAACTTCCTAAGTCAATACTTCGCAAGTTGCAACTGATTCCACTAGTTCAGTAGAATCAACGGTGACACTCCCACTGCATCTTTTCTAACTTTATATGACATAGACTATATAATGTCATAATTAGGATCAAAACTAATCTGACCTTATGGTTGCTGACTAAATTCTCCATGAATAAGAAACTAGTTCTCAATATCTCAAAGATCACAAAGAACATGTTTCAAGATTCATCATATGGTCTACAGTATATCAAAATAACTCGTAATAATTATGATTAAATTGATATCTTTAATCGCACATAATATAGTATTCATTACACCATCATCCTATGATACATAAGATCGACTAGACATTCTAATCAATCTTTCCTTCGACAAAGGAATCATCCTTTATATATAAAAGACACGTTAACTGTCAAACAGTTATACTAACTGTCATACATATAGTCTTACTGTGTCCTTTATTAGATCATATCTAATGCGCGACTAATGGGAGTATCTCACAAGTCTCTCAGTTTTATATCATATATGAAACTTTATATCAAATATAATAGAGACTACTCCCACTACTTCCACAGAGAAAAGAAGACTTAGGATATATAATACTAGAAAGAAATTTGTACGCTCCCACTAACCCTACTGATAAACACGTATTCTTTATACTTCGATAAAACCAGACAATCTGACTAATGTCAAAATCAGAGAACACGACTTTCCGGAAAGCTTATCTGAGTTTACAATAGGCTCTATAAGCCGATATATCAAACTGTGATCTTAGCAGAATACAAACTCTAGGGCCATTCTATAATGAACTCTTCAAACAAAGAAATTACAACAGATCTCTTATTCGAAGAAATCACTCAAGAACGCCACTTTGCATTCTTTAGCCAAAATACACTGTTTAATATCAACATTAACCAACAGACCTTTAACTGTTCAATTAGTGCGACTAGAGACAAGTATTCTCAGAATCTACAATAGACTACTGAGAATAACCTTTCTCACTGTCATACTGTAAAGGTCAAACCTTTATCAAGCTTACTTTACTTTTGCTGCGCAAACAATTTGCACATTTTATGAACAATTCATAATTAAAGCCCAATCAAGTTCTAAACTTAATCGTAGTAAGCTATGAACAATCAAAATCTATGGTTCAATGCCAAGTTCCAAAATCGATATCAAATATCGCTCCCACTATAAGTTACTAGATAATTTTCTTCGATAAGAAAACATCAGAATCATTAAGTATCAAATACTTTGTAAATGATTCTGACATCCTATTGAACTCATACGGAAGATGTCTAAGGATCTTTTCATCTTATTAATTATGTATTTTCACTAATGGTTTATCATTATCACATTTGACTTCAATAAGTCAAATCTTTTCTACAATCGTCAACATCTAATGTTAACCACCAAGTAACAAAACAATTTTATTACTCGGGATCATAAAAAATATATTCTATTAAATAGAATACAATATTCCATCAAATAGAATAAATGATAAACCTTTCACTTGTACCTCTAAGGCACAAGTACTTTCAATTATATAACCATTATACAAAAGAAAGATTCAAATCTCAAACTTTTCAAGATTCGAATTTTCTACGATACATATCATATATGTAATTGTAGGTACGAATGGAACAGTCATTAAAGAGATGAATTAGAGTTTCTGGAGCATAACCCTAAGAGTATTGAAAACCAATTCGGTAACATTCAATATCAAAGAAACAATTCATATATGATTCGACAACTCCCACTGACCAATTCCATCACAATGGAATCGTCGAAGTTTAATATTGAGAAAAAATCAAATTCATTAAATAAATTTAGAACTAATTGCCTTAAATTCATGTATTTGATCATATTAAACATCTTCGAACAATTCAAAAATACGCAATGAATTTCTAAAGATACAGTTTTCAACACTACAGATAAAATATCTTTGAACTATTCAAAATATTCTATCCGAGTTTTATTAGAAACATATTGACAATCCTTGAACAATTCAAGACGTTCAACATGTTCTCTATTATAAACACGTAAATAAGTCATGACAATTCATTAACTGAGTTACGAAGCAAAGAAAACTATACAAGGCAATTTTTAATTCATTAAACTACACACATCCAATGTATTAGTTTAATAAATCGGTTGTCCAATGACGATCATTGGTTAAATGAGATTTAATCACAACCTGAATACAATATTCAATAAATAGATAAGGATATGTGGTGTGATCTCATATCAGACCATCCTTTACCATGAGGAATAAACATATGATGCTTTTATGATAAAACCTCATAAAGCACTATTCTCAGTTATTTATTTTATCGAATATTTTTCTTAATGTTTATCTTTTCATTAATGACACTACTAGTCATCTTAAAATATGTAATAACTATTTATACAGAATAAGTAACTATCCAAATAGTCACAAGTTTTGATATCAAATATCAAAACAGTTATTAAACATTATTTTAAATAATTAGACGAGAGATCTGGTATCCAATACCTACAGTTCTCGTATTGTGAGAATCAATATTCTCTATACACAACCATACACATCTCATTTCTTAAGCTTTATAATTTGCGTTCAATTATTTTCAATAATTGCAAATAATCGATTAGCAAACTGTGCCAGACACGTGACTTCTAAAAGTCACAAAAAGCGAAGAAACGTCATTAAAATATAAACAAATACTAAATGAGTTTTCTTAATGCCAGTCAAGAATCTTGAGACGAGAACTTTTCAAGTCAATTCTTACTGCATAAGAAACTATCCTTACTAGATAATTATATCCTAAAGCAGATATCCTATTTAGATTACCTAATCGTGACTTAGTAACTAAGTCACAAACCATCTTGATTTTCAAAGAAAACCAGAAAAACAGTTCCCGATGGTTTCAAAAAATTTAACAATATCTAAGTCTACTGTCTTTCTAGAACCTATTCTAGAATAATGCAACCATAAGTAAAGTCAGAAAACATATTCTAGTAATATGATATGCAGTGGATCAGAAGCATAAATCTATAAATAATATAGAATAAATGAAAACAAAAGCAGTATTTTCCAAAATATTACACACTGTTTAAGTTATGGATTTTAAACTCAGCAGTGTCTCCCACTACTGTATGTAATACTGTAATCCCCAACGGACAACGTGAATTCAATAATTAAATCGAATTACATAGTGAGAGTAGGATCCCATGAATATATTTTAACTCACAGCTTTGGCACGATCTCGTCTACGTATATTCATTAGGTAGACAACTTTTTGTCAATCACTCACCAGTGACTCCTGGTTTTGGTCCTGACTATTTCTCGTTATAACAGCTTTGGCATGTTCACAAGGAGAGGTATCAAGGCTACACTTGTCAATCACAAACTCAGGCTACCGGTGTAGTCCTGACAGCTTTGGCACGTTCAGGATTTCCACTTTCACTTGAATTTGCCTAGTATCAATATACAATCGGTATGGATAATAATTCTATAACTTACACCCTCATAGCTTTGGCACGATCTCAGATGCAGTTATAGAAAGATACCGATAAACTGTACTGACAAGACGGACCTAGAAATATGTATCCAATACACGTTACTTTACAGCCATATTTTAAAAGCGGGGATTTTCCTATAGAAGCTATAATCTACATCAAATGCATAATTTTAATCTAAATCATTTTCCAAACAATTCAATTCTACCTTAGAAAACATAACACAATTTAACGATTAAATTTCCGTTATATTTTCGTCAACGTAGAACCGCAAAGTAAGGAACATATCTAGATTACATGCATGTGCGAACATTAAAATTGGATTAAATATCAAATATCAAGCATGAATAATGTAATGGATGAAGCATCAGACCTACTGTGATACCATTTTTGTTAGGGTTTTTGGGCGAAGGGCGCAGCGGAAGCGCGGTTCGGGCGAAATCATAATTTAAAACTTTTTCAAACTACCGAATAAATTATTCAATATCTATTATGAATAATTTATTCATATTTCACCTAAACCTATTTATTCAATATCAAATATCATCATAAATATAATAGAAACTTCGCGAAACCTTTACGAAAAATGTTTTTCCGCAAAATAACGCAAAACACGTTTTTGACCGAACCAACTACCCGACACTTATGGAGATTGCCCAAGTCAGCCCCAATAGTGTCAGGGCAGTTCATGGGATGACCGAACAGTGACGAACTCATTGTTTGGATAGCCGTCACCCGGTTGGCTCAAAATCCACCTGGTAACGTTGTTTTTTGCCGTTTTCACTAATTTCAACTCCGAAACACTTCTGGAAATTGTTCCAACTCCCAAAACACATCCATTACATTCATATGACATCAAAATCATTACATAATTTCTAGTTTTAACAGATCTGATCAGAAAACCGAAATTACCCATTTTCATGTTTTAAATCCCAAAATTCAAGATTAATCCAATTAATCTATAATACCAACCAAAGTAACCAAATATGAACAGCCCAAGAATAATTATAGGTTCCATAAGAGTGGTCATAACACTCTAGAATAGCAACTCATCAACAATTGATTAATTTGGACAATAATTACACTAATTACTACCAAAACTACTTCACACATGCACACAAGCTTCCAATCCATCATCCACAACCAAAAGCCCCAAAATTTCAGAATCAAAAGAACCCTAGAACCCTTCTAACAACTCAAGAAACAAGAAATTAAATTTCCAAGCTTAGGGTTATGGTAGATTACCTTTAATCCTCCAATTCCTTAGTTTTTTTCTTGAATTTTCCTTTGATTCTTCATGGATTCTTCAAGACAAATTTGAAACCCATTTTCTTAAGGACTCACGGCCATGATGAAGAATGAAGATGATGATGAAAACAATTTTCTCCTTTTAATATATGTTGACCGAATTTTGCATTAATAAGGGCATTTTTGTCCTTTTCCATTTTAATCAAATTAAATGCTAATCAACTTTATGTAAACCAATCAAATTATCACACATAAAGTATAATTAAGTCATGCCACATGGTCCAATAATAATTGGACAAATTCCATAACATTTATGGAAAAAGTTTAATAATTAATAATTCAAATATTTAACAATTAAATATCCAAATAATTAATTAATGTAATTATTATTATATATATGTATTTTTATTTACAATAAATAACAAATAGATATATTTATGGCATGTGTCGAAAACACATTTGATGAATAATTAATGTGTATCTAATTGTATTATGTATCAAATACAAATACACAATAATTATTATCGGATAAAATCCCATAAAGAATGTGTTATCGTTTAACCGATTAAACGATCTGAATTAATTCATTTAATCCGATAAAGTATTATGAATAATCCGTGTTATTCATATCGAGTTGCCTAAGTGCTCAACGAGTACACTTCATATTGTGGGACTCTCTAAGTTTAGGTTTATCCGTCACGAAATCAAATTTGGTGTCCATAATCTACCCACTCATGGATTATGACGACAACAGATAATCTCGCTAAACTATGCAAGTCGAGGTCATTGCATATGTATAATCCATTTGTCACAGCCTATCCATATTATAACTAGGATATAGATAAAAATGTCAAATCCGTTCGGTGTAATACAATTGACTTTCAATTTACGATCTCTAAATAACACACGGAACTAATTTTTGAAGTTATACCATGGCCATGGATTTACTAGATCGTAAACACGTGAGGATGCATATGCCCTGTACACAAGACTGACAGATCCTTTCTTGATACGCAGAGGATATCATGAGCATCTATCCACACCCAACTAACAGGCGGAGGTCTGATCATTAATAGATCATTTACATGACTGCCATCAAAGTGTGGAGGATAACTCATATATCCCACTGTGGTATCTCAAGTCGAAGGACCACTGTGCTCGCTCAACTAGAGAAGGTTCCTATTGACGTTGGTTTACCATCTATTAGGAAACCTTCAGTGAGTCGTTCAGTGTCTTATCAAATAAACACCTATATGTCTATACGAGTCTCCCGAGACTCATGGTTCACTGGGATAAACCATCGGACAAAGTCACCATATACGACATAAACTGGTCTCATCAGATTTTACTAACCGACCTGTGTTAGCAAATCTTGACCAGGAACTTTATTTAAGGATATACATCTTATAGCACGCTTCCCAATGCCAATTACAAACTACGTTGTAACTGCGCACTATATTGTAAATCTCAGGGTCTTTGTCTAATATACATGTATCACTAAACCAGATTTAGTTTCTATCTATTCGTAATCAGATATCTAATCGTAATTAGATCGAATAAGTGTATAAAACACAATGGTGCTACCATTAAATTAAGTAATATTATGGAAAATAGAATTGCTCGTATTCATGAATCGGACATAAATACGATCCGGATTGGCACTCCGAGCACCAACCCTAACAGATTCTTCTATAGTTCTAAAGATAACAAAGTGTTTGTATCGACAAATGCTATGTTTCTATAGGAGGACTATATGAGGGAGTTCAAGCCTCGAAGTAAAGTGTTGCTCGAGAAGTTACTTTTCTGTTCGACCAGCACACCATCATCAATGACGGTTGACAAATACATAACACCTTCGTCATCCGAGCGTCAGATGCAAGTTCGTCAGAATGATCTACCACCTAGACGTAGTGAGAGGGTTGTACAACAACCTGATCGCTACCTTGGGGTTGGAGAGGCACAAGTTGTCACATCTAGCGATGGTATAGATGATCCATTGACCTATCGTAGTGCAATGGATGATTCTAACAAAGAGGAATGGCTCAAAGCCATGAACCTAGAGATGGAGTCCATGTACTCCAACTCAGTCTAGGAACTTGTAGACCAACCCGATGGGATGAAACCCATAGGTTGCAAGTGGATCTAAAAGAGGAAGAGGGAAGCATATGAGAAGGTATAGACCTTCAAGGCTAGGCTAGTGGCCAAGGGTTATACCTAGAAAGAGGGAGTTGACTATAAGGAAAATTTCTCGCCAGTAGCCATGCTCAAATCCATCCACACTCTTTTATCCATTGCTGCATATTTTGACTATGAAATTTGGCAAATGGACGTCAAGACTACATCCTTGAATGACATTCTTGATGAGAGTATCTATATGTTACAACCAGAGGGGTTCATAACCCAAGGTCAAGAGCAAAAGGTTTGCAAGCTGTAAAAGTCCATTTATGGACTTAAGCAGGCGTCTCGATCTTGGAATATAAGATTTGATACCACGATCAAGTCTTATGATTTTGAGCAGAATGTTGATGAGTCTTGTGTATATAAATGCGTCATTGAAGGGAATGTGGTTTTTCTTGTTTTATACGTTGATGATATTTTACTCATTGGGAATGATGTAAAGATATTATCGGACGTGAAACCTTGGCTAGCTAACCAATTCCAAATGAAAGATTTGGGAGAGACCAGTTATGTTCTTAGGATTCAGATACTTCGGGATCGCAAGAAACAACTGTTAGCTATGTCTCAGGCATCCTATATCGACAAGATACTTGTGCAATTTGGGATGCAGAATTCTAAGAAAGGCAATTTGTCTTATCGGTATGGAATTCATTTGTCAAATGAACAGTCTCCTAAGACACCTCAAGATGTTGAGGAAATGAGACATATCCCATATGCCTCAGCAGTTCGTAGTCTCATGTATACTATGTTATGCAGGAGACTGGACATCTATTTTATAGTGGGAGTAGTCGGTAGGTTTCAGTCGAACCCAAGATTATATCACTGGGTGGTTGTGAAACACATTCTCAAGTATCTTAAGAGAACGAGAGATTATATGCTTATATATTCCGGTGAGGATATGATCTTAAGAGGATATATAGTCTCTGATTTTCAGACAGATGTCGATTCTAGGAAATCAACATCTGGATCAGTGTTTACCCTAGGTGGTGGGGCTATAGTATGGCGGAGTATAAAGCAATCTTGCATTACTGACTCCACCATGGAGGCTAAATATGTAGCAGCTTGTGAAGCAACTAAGGAAGCAGTCTGGCTCCGTAAATTCTTGGGAGATTTGGAAGTTGTTCCAGATATGGATAGACCACTCACACTTTATTGTACTAAGGGTGCAGTGGCGAATTCAAAAGAAACAAGAAGCCACAAGAGGGGAAATTATATAAAGAGGAAATATCATCTCATCAGGGAGATAGTGCAACTATCACAAAGATTGCATCCACATAAAACCTGGCTGATCCGTTTACAAAGACCTTGACGGCTAAAGTGCTTGAAGGTCACCTAGATGGTCTAGGATAACGTGGCATGTCTCATTTGCTCCAGTTCAAGTGGGGGAATATTGTGATGTATGCCCTAGAGCTGCATGTAATCTAGACGGCTTTATATGTTTTGAAATAAAATGATGCATTAATCATTTATCAAAATGTTTTTTTAATTTTCGCATATTATAAATTATCTTGAATACCCTAGATTACTTATGTGCCTTCAGACTTAGTGTATGAGTTTCATAAAAAAGAGGATTTAAGTCTTAAGTTTGTAATCTTAAATAGTCCATAGAGAGAAAACAAAGCGGGTACTTTGTTTGTGGTTTATCTATAGCTGCAGTCCATTCTATATTTGTATGGCGACCTTGATCCGGGATCGTCCATGTAGAGACATGAGAATTGAGACACCTTGTATGATGTGATTATATAGGACTGGACCCAGATGGAAATTACATTCTTATAACATCCGTTAAACAAAGAAATTCATTTCGATCTACTAGATGGTCATATATGGATTGATCTTAATCTTAAGTGTACTACGAACTCCTGCATGGCAGGCTATGTTCTTTGATTTACAAAGGTGAGGTTGGTGTAGCAGTCCCGACCAATAGCTACGGACTTTGGGGCATGGTCTGTTGGGTAGCTGGGAACGTTTTACATAGATATGGAGTTCACTTCTTCTTGCGAGAAGTAGAGGAGTATCTTTCTTAAGGGTTGATTCGGTACTAGAACGGTTAGAGCGCTCAAGTTTTTCTATTACAAATAGAAAGATTAAAATTCATAATCGTTATTGTGATTATTATTTTTATTGGGTATGTTATTACATTTTTTATCCACTTTTATGCATGAATTGCATTAAGACTTGACTATACTATTGTGTGAACCCGTACATTATAATAGCATAAGTAAGGGACCATTCCAAACCCAACGGTTTGAGGTCTTCCCTTGCAAAAGGTGAGTGCTGCCTTAAATCTTTCCCAGTTCACACTGGGTGGCGACTCATTCATTCTCCGATTTAGTCCCTCGCGGGCTAATTCGTACTCTATACGGGCTGCGAACCGAACAATGTCATGGTCGCCGAACATCATAGGCATAGTAGTAAACCCCGCTTCGCTCCTACAACTTGTCTAGTACATGAAAATATATTTTGAAACACAAATCTCGAATTTTTCCAGAATTACCGAACAGCCCCAATATTTCCATTAATTGTGATTTGACCCCAAATATTTAAAACATGTCAAGATCAAATTCAATCAATCCCAAATTTAATATACATCAAATATAGATCAAATTTATGAAAAGATCCAAAATTGGATTAGGTTTAGAACCATAATTTCACAAATTACACCAATTGCATAATTTACATTAAATTGATAAAATTCAATACTTTAATCAATCTAATACCACACCCATCAAGTCTCACCATCATGAAACAACTCAAGAACAATTCTAAGTTAATTATGAATTGCTAAGTAACTCTAGAATGACAACTTTGATTAATAATTAATCTTGTAAGCTTAATTACTCTTAATAAGCTTATAAATAAACATACATGCTTAAACACATCCAACAAGCTTCAAACACATTTAATTACAAACACAAAGAGTAGAGACATCAACTTTGCAACACAAATTAAAGCTATGATTAATAGAAACATTTTCTATGTAGAAGAAAGTATACAAACTTACAAAATTTTCAAGTTTTGGCTATGTTTTCTTTCTTTCTTCAACCGTTTTCTCTCAACCCACTTTGTAAAATATTTTGAAACTTGTCTAAGTGTTTGAAAAAAGAAACAAAGTAATTTTGTTAAACAATTTTCCAAGTGACCGAATTTCATCAAAAAAATTAAATAACAATTATTTCAATTTGTTTTATTTTAATTGGAACAAAATTTACTTTAATAAAGTTAACATTTATCTTCCATAAAGTAAATACACAAATGGACCAATTGAATTAAGCCATAAAAAAGCGAAAATCATTATTAAAGATATTTATTTTATTAATTAATTTAATTATTTAACAATTAACAATTAAATAATAAATATAAATATCTTAAATATATGTATTATATTTAGATTAAATATCTCAAATACATATATTAATGATATATGTCAAATATCACAATTTGATATTTAATTAATGTGTATTTAATAAAATCAAATATTAAATACAAATACACATTAATTCAAAAATGACCGTTAGGTCCCCGATTGCATGTATTTTTCGTTTAACCATTAAAAAAGTTATAAATAATCAGTATTATTCATAACAGTTGCCCTAGTGCTCTACGAGTATATTTCATTAGTGAGACTCTCTAGATTCAGGCATATCCGTCACGAAATCAAATTTCGTATCCATAATTCATCCACCTGTAAATTATGACGAACACAAATAAACTCTCTGAATCATACAGGTCGAGGTCACTGCATACGTATAATCCCTCCGTCACAGGTATCCGGATTATTCCAGAGATATAGATACAAACGTCAAATCTCTATAGATATAATCACGTCGACGTTTCTATTAGCAATCCCTCAAAAAATACTTAGAACTGGTTTCTATAGTGTACCACAGGCCCATGGATTTAACAGATTGCTAATATCATATTGAATACCTATGCTTTGTACACAAAGCTGACAGATCCTTTCTTGATACACACATGATATCATGAGCATCAGTCCACACCCAACGAACAGGCGGAGGTCCGATCTAAATAGATCGGTGATGTGCCTATCATCTAAGTGTGGGGGATAACTCATATATCTACAGTGGTATCTCAAGTCAAAGAATCACTATGCTCACTCAACCCGAGAATATTCTTATTGCCGTTGGTGTACCATCCATTAAGAATCTTCGGTGAGTCGTTCATTATTTATCTGCTATAAACACCTACACGTCTATATGAGTCTCCAAGACTCATGGTTCACTGAGAAACCATCAGAATCCAATATTCCAATATACGACATGTACCAGACTCAATGGGTTTACTTTACTGACCAAGTATTGTAAACCTTGACCGGGAACTGTATAAGAATGACAACGTCATGATACAACTCAATGTTAGTTGCGATGCTTTTGCAACAGTATCATAACTAATCACTCTAAGGTCTGTTACGTCTTTACCATATTAAAGAAGATGTTATATAAAAGAAAATGTTCATTTATTCATAATAAAATGATACATTAGTATTTACAAGGAAATACATAATAAAATTGGCGCTCAGAGCACCAACCCTAACAACATCAACCTAATATAGTTGTCTATTTACCATAAATTAGGTTTGGGAGAGGTGAGATCGACCATTGTTATGTTGTAGCTAGCAGATAGATCCCTCACCTACCCGTGAGGCAAAATATATGACATGTTGTAAAATTGGAGAAGTTCATCTTCCCCGTGGACTTCATAGTTCTAAATGTGAAGGAGAATAATGAAATCTCCATCATCTTTGGATGACCTTTCTTAGCAACATGATGAACACTGATCGATGTGAATAAGGGTTAGCTGACCATGTGAGTGCAAGATCAAGAGGTGACATTTCATGTCTTCAAGGTCATGTCGTGCCCGTAAGATGATGAAGAATGCTACAATATAAACATTATTAGAGATGAAGGGCAAAAAACAGTCAACATAAGTCACTACAATGATAGCCCTAAGACAAGCCCACCAGAGACACTTAACAAAGACAAGAGAACCGAGGGGTATATAAGTATGACTGCTACCCGCCACCTCCCATGAGGATTGATCTGTGGATGGAGACAACCACTGAACCGTTGATAGATCCTGGGGGACATTATAAGGAGAGAACACCGTAGCTCGGGTCTTGCCATCTAATAAGAAACATGGGAATAAGCATCAAATGGCCCTGTCTCAGTCAATGAGTCAACTAAGCTTACAAGGGAACCACCATGACCAATTAGAGGGTTACGTCTAGCTGAAGACGTTAAACTTAGCGCTAGTGAGGAGGCAACCCAGGGATATTTTTTATTTTTGCTTGTTTTCAAATTTTTAAGTTCACTTGTGTTTATTGCATGACAGCGTGTGTGTTTTGAATTTTGCACTTTTTTTTTTGCAGGAAATAGCACAAATGGAATATTCAAGACAAAACGAATATGAACTATCAGATGTAAGTGAACTATCGCGACTCTCTTATGGGTGTCGCGACGCGCCATAGAATAAAAATTAGGCAGAGAATTTAAGCCATAGCGCTACACGGCTCGCTCAAGAAGAAAATCGAGGCAGAAAGTCGGTGACATTCAGCTTCGTGATGGTCAGCACTACGCGTCGCAACGAGGGACTTAAAGGCGACAGAGAATGGTATACCTCATGCATGGTAGTGTTGTTCCTCTCTCTTGTTCTTTACATTTATTTTTCATTGAGGGCAATATAAATTTTAAGTTTAGGGGTGTGTGCATGCATATGTTGTGTTAGTTAAGTCCTGCTATTTTCTTAAAAAAACTGTCGAATAAAAAATTTGATGTCTAGTGGTAGTGAAACATAGTTCACATGAAGAGTTTGTTTTCATTAGGATGAAATCATTGGACACGATAAGTTCTCAGTTTACCCTTATCCAATGTATTGAGTAGGTGATTTAGGTTAGACTCTTATGCACTGCACAGTAGGTTCTAGTAGTAAGAACCTAGGTAGTTGGGAACGTGACTAGTTGGAGAAATTGCTTACTGATGAATGACTGTTTGCCTAGATGTTTTTCTCTGTTCGCTAGTTTTATGATGTATGGTATGGTTGAAAAAAATTAAACCACCTATAACCGATAAGCGTGAAGCTACTCATGGGCGGGTATTAGGACCACCATGAGGAGAAATACTACCTTAAAGGGTAGGTGTGTTAAAAAATTGAATGAAAAATAAGATGAAAGAAAAATCATACCATACTAAGCAAAGAAATGACAAATAAAGAGCATCTTTTGAGATATCTAGGTTGGTTTGGCCAATCGAGTGTAATTTTTGAGACAAAATCACCGAGTTGAGTTACTTAAGATTCGACCTGTGACTAGACAATTACACACACACTCTGAGTCTAACTTAGATGGGTTATTCAAGAACTTGGATTTGAGTTGTGTTGGGTACTTTATAGATTCTTGGTTTTTGTTACTAAGCATTCTCATATGACAATATTATGTATAACTCCCATGATGGTTCTATTTAGTTATTTAATTTTTTACAATTGTGTGTGACTGCATGTGTGTGTTGAATGACTTTGTGGGTATCGTCGTTGTAAGCCCTCACGAGTCTACAACTTATCCACTAGGGCCACCTAGGGATTTAAAGGCTTGTTGCATACGGTAAATGCAATCAGGTCTCTACGAAAGTGGCTTAGATTAATTTAGTTTTAGTTGTTTATTATATTTTATTTGTTTTGCTCGAGGACTAACAAAATGTTAAGTTTGAGAGTGTGATGAACGACCAATATGCATATATTTGCCCTCCCTCTAACTTGATATTTTGTGAGTTATCTCGTATTTTATGAGCTCTTTGATTTATTTTGGGTTCATTTGCAGGTAAAAATAATATCGAGACTCAATGGAATTAACGAGGGATGAAAACGCTAAAATATAGAGTAAATTGGGGCAAATTCAGAGTCAAGACACACGTCCCGATGCTCGATTGCATGTCGAGACGCGCGCCAGTTAAAATAACGTCCAGAGAGTTAAAGGTGGAATAATTAGTTTGAGTTTATAAAATTGAGTTTTCTTATATCTTATACGATATTTTGGTTTGTTTATCGAATCTTGATCTTAATGATTCTTTTTGCTTGATTCAAGCACAAACTGTTGTCAAATTCCATGCTATAATTATATATAGTCGAAAATGAAACAAACTCATGTCGTGTAATTTAATCAACTTTAAAGCATTACAGTGGCTAGCACAAACACCAGTTCAAACTTTATTTATAGTAAACAAGGAACCAGCTGCTAGAGAAACATGAACTCTAGCTAGTAGAAGAAACCATGCATGCACACCTAACAATTGAAACAAACGATACAATAATGCTAAAAAAAAATCAGCCCCTAAAAAACCCACAAAAGAGAAAAGGACATGACAAGTACTAGCAAAGACTTCAATGAGAGATCAGATACAGATGGTGATCATGAAGCTTGGTTATCGCGAACATGGAAGACATTGGGATTTTTAATGACTATATCATACATGTAAACTGAATTGAACTTGGAGAAGTCGCTGGGGAGAGAGATTAGATCAATAGAGGAATGCTTGTGGAACTGGAAAAGGTCAGGGTCACCACCATAGTACCTCTCCCATCCTAAGCCTTTCAAGATTTGCTCAAGTGAAGAATATGAAGACAAAACTTCACCTGTTGGTAAGTGCACCAACACTTTTCTTCTTGAAGAACTGCCTTGTGATGATGATTCAGCTTGAGGGTTTTCGACAAGGCGAATTACCCCATTTTTGAACACCCAAACACCAGACATTAGTTGAGAATTAATGAAGAAGGAAATTACTACAAGTTGGATTGTTGTTTTGGTGCAGAATTAAGAAGCTATTAGGGGCTTAGGGCTATATATATGCGTGTGTACTTGAAGGGACATAAAAAACAAGAAAAAATTACTCTTGAGAGTGGGGAATCTAGATTTTGAGGGACCTGAATGGTTTAAATATAAGGGTACATGGATGCCCCTAGGATGTAATTTAGGGCACATGTTCCATTGATGTGTTGTTGGTTTTTGGAGAATCTTTATGCTGTCTATTGGCTTTCCTTAGCTTTATAAATTTTAGAATTGGGAATCTAGCTAATTGGGACACTTAGTACTTAAAAGTCAACCAAGAAAACATTTTTTTTTTCAGAATGGCACCACTTAGATCACGAGATGTCCACGGGAAGAGAGTGTTGCGGATTTGTTTTATGATGGGAGTGGGTTTGGGGATTGAAAGCTGCACTTGGGAAAGAAATGTAACAGAGAATTTGGATCAGTAAAGGTTACTTATATTCCTTTTGTTGTTGGCTTTTGTGGTTAATATATACGAAAGAGAATTTGGAATTTTTTTTTATACCTTGATATATTTCAAAGGAATGACAAACTGTATGTTTTTAAGTCATCATAAAAGCAGGCATCTAATGAGAGATACATTAATTTTTAAAATAAGACACATTAAAAGACAGAAAATACATATATTTTAATATGTTAAAAGGCAAATAAAATTACATTGAAATTCTATTTGGGAAAGTTTGTCATGGGAAAGCCTTAGCGATCCAAATAGATAACAACAATGATACACATACACCCCACTTCACACCCATGACAAAAACGACGGCATGTCAAACAAAATTTCAAAATTTGGATATTTTTTGAATATAGATAAATATTGATATTTATGTTACGTCGCGTAAAGTTATGATAGGTTGCATAAATATCAATACAGATTCAAACGCCGTAATTTTTGTCATGAGTTGAATTAATTGAGTATATGTCTATCATTGTTGAATAGATAATAGCAATCACCCAAAAAGAGGCTCCTAACAAACAGGTCCAAGTTTTTCTAAATGTTATTTCCATGTACATTTATATAGAGGTTTCGATAGGATCCACAGAGCAACAAGAAAGATAGGATTCCCTGGAGAGTGTGCCATGTTGGATAATTATGACCCGTAGCATCACTATTTTGTAAAGAACATGGTGTTCTTGTACAAAATCAACTATGTGACAAAGGAAATTGCTCTTTTATCATTTGTAATTGGATTACCTCGATATATAAATTATAAAAGTCCATATGATTAGTACTGGATTAATAAGATATGAGACAATATTAATCCACTAAGGTTTAATCATTTAATAGCCATAGTCGTAGTATTATCGAGACTGGACATTGATAATGCGAAATAGGCTAGTATTACACTTGTGAGTGTTATGGAAGCGTAACGGCATAGTTCTCATATATTTGGGTATTGGATACTCTTGCAAGTGTAATAGGAGGTTTTGTTTACCGATGGTACGGAAATAGCTTCGCTCTGGATAGACCCCTCGGAGTCTCATGGTAGTTTGACTATGTGCCTATGGGAATCCGAATCAGGGTAGGTGTATATGGTCTTAACCTGAGACTTGCATCGCTAATACTTGCGACAATCAGTATATTTTGGTTTCAGTCATCCGGAGCTTTAACAGGTTCTGTGTACGCCTCTTCTGGGTATATTGAGAATTGTAGTGTATTGGGTGTGATGTCAAGATGGAAGTATCACTTCAATCATATGGAGATGATGATCACGCAGGGATACAAAACTGGTACTCTATAGTGCTATAGCCATCGGGAAAGTATGACTAGGATATGACTTTCCGATCATAAAGAGACTAGTTGCTGGTGATCCGATATATGCTTGACTAGGTCATGACTTTCCGATCATAAAGAGACTAGTTGCTGGTGATCCGATATATTCTTCGTATGGGGCAGACACAACTCCAGCCCCAGGCCTAGCATGTGACATCTGATACTGGATCATAATGCGCAATACTATGTATACTACGCCTGATATAGATTAAGTATTCCTTAAAAGAATATTTCTAGAGAATTGGGTAGGCACAGTGTTTTCCTAGAAGCCAACCATGTCTTGTAAATTGGTAAGAATGTGGTACCAGGTACGCACGTATTCAGATAGTCCGATGATCGTGTTTACTGCCAATATATCCAGGGATCTCTTGGTTCGCTTCCCGAAGATTCACCTATGATATTTGACTCGAACAGAATTCATCTGGGATTAATTATGAGAGAGAGAAAATTAATCTATGATTAATTACGGCAATAATTAATTTAGGATTAATTTGACTAGAAGAAAGAGAACGCGATTAATTTGGAATTAATCGGTAAAAATAAATTTAATAGTTAAATTGGACCTTTCTATTTAATTTATTTAATTGGGCTAAAATAATATATTGGATATATTAAATGAAATTAGATTTCAATGCGGAATTAAAATTGGATTTTATTCGGGCGAAAGAATTAATTTAGAATTAATTCGCAAGCGACTTTTGTAATAATTTTGCTTGTCATTATTATTTACTTAAATTGGATTTAATTACGTCGCAACGGTAAATTCGTTTAATTTGGATTTAAACGAACCCGGGCCCGAGCGAAGTTGAGTGTCAAGTTAGCTGACTTAAATTCGAAATTTAAAAGTGGTGGGACCCACTTCACTTACATCATTTGTTTGACTAATGATGGAAATGGTTATGCTTGATTTTGGAATTGATTTGAAGGTTGAGTAATAGGCTTGGATTGCTTGTATTTTACACAAACCAATTCCAACACTCTACTTGACTATTTAAACATTAGTCAATTTTAGAAATTGGTATGAATTCAATATTCACAGCAACACAACTCTCTCCATTTTTCTAGTTCTGCCGTGAGCTTCTCCTTCTATTTTCTTGAGTTTTGTTGCAAGACCAAGTGAGCTAGCACTCCAAGGAGCTAAATGAGGTGATAGGAAAACCCACCCATGAGTTTGGAACACCAAAGCAAAGCTTGGAGCAACATCCATTGGAGCAATTTTTGAGATTTCTCAAAAGAACATGGTGAGTACTTTCCGCAAATATCTTTGATTATTCACACACGAATCACGCTTAGAGATCCTTGGCATGTTATAGGAACACTAATAATGGTATCAGAGTGAGATCTAAGCTTGATTTGACTATAGGGTTCTTAAACTTTAATTTGGGATTTTATGCTTGGAGATTGATCTTGCCTAAATTGATGAGTTGGTTGAGTTTATATGATGTTGAATTGGATTTGTATATCATTGGATTTGTGATAAATTGATGAGATCAAAAATCCCCAAAATCCATGTTTGGCCTAGAATTACCCAAGGAAGCTCATGGTTGATTTTTTGAAATTTAACAATTGGATATGTTGTTGGCATGATATGTATGATATATTTTGATTTAATTGGATTGAAATCAAATTGCATGACAAATTCCTTGCCAATGTTGTGAGCCTAGCATGTTGGAATGGATTGATTGTGCTTTAATTTGTGTTGGACATAAATTGAAATGTTAAGTATGATTAATTAAATTAATTGGTATTTTGGAAATATTAGATTAATTGATTAATTATACTAATTGCACTTTAATTAGATTAATATGTAATTTGGAATGATATATTAATTTAATTTGTTGTAATTGGGCTAATGGGTTTTGTTGGGCCAAATTTTGGTCTTGGATCGTATTTGGGCCTAAACCATTTTCATAAAGTCCAAAAATATGACATTGGGCCTTTAATAATTTAATTGGGCCTAATGGGCCTAAATTGATTTTATGGCATAGGGTGATTACTAACTTGGGCCTTGGCATCATGGGTTTGATCCATAATGGCCAAAGCACACGCCTAAAGAATTAATTGAAAGCCCATTGGACTTTAATTTAATAGTATTTGATGTTAATTGGGCCTTTGAGACCCATGAAGATTGAATTTGAAATTCAAGTCTAAAAGGCACTATTAAAAGTGTAATTATTTAATTTGAAATTAAATATGAATTAGTATTGAATACAAATTAAATTGGATTTAAAATTGTAGTTCGATATAATTCAAGAATACTTACTTTGAGTATTTATTCTTAAACGAGTTGGACTCGCGCAAATTAAATCGTTGTTTGAACATTCGATGGTCATTAATTAAAGATTAATTAATTGGATTAGATTGATTGAAAACATTCTTTCTGTGAATACTTGGATGTATTTATATGAATAATGTATATCGGATGGATATTGGATGGGTGGGGGAAATTTTGGAAATTGTTGTAAGTATGGTACTTATTTATTAAATTGGACCTGCGTGTCCATCATATTACCTCTTTTCTCATTGTATTTCTCTTCTCACCAATTCCCCTCAATGTAAATGAGGTTTCTTTAGAAGTATTATGTAATTGGGTAGAAGTATGAATAGTGCTAGCGGGAGAGAGGAAATAGAGAGATTTGTTCTAGGAACAATTTGTTATATATTCATTCGCATATCATTATTAAATTTTAGCGTGCCTTATTATGCTGTTAGAATGCATGCTTAAGGATGTATGATGAGACATAATCAAAGATAATAAATTAGTTGCCAATTTACACAAAAAACCCTCAATCAAATATTAAGTGTTTTTCCTTCCATTGAGTGGTTCTCTCTCAAGATCCAAGATTGGCATTGGTTTGTTGGCCAAAGTCAAGACCTTTGTCCATCGCGGATGTGTTTGAACCGCGTAAGCTTTGTTCCATATCGTATGTCTTGGGCGGTTGTGACTTGTTGGCCAAAGTCAAGGTCACTTTTGGTTCATCGACTTCGATTACGAACCTTTCCCACTATCAATGGGTCACACTTAACTGGAATCATTAAGTTTGTTGAGCCAAAGCCAAGGCTTAATTGATTCAGAGGAAACAAGTTAGGAAATATATTGGATATATTTACATATATTGGATATATGTTTCGGAATTGGAGGTCCACCTACTGGATCTAGGAATTGGATGGGATCCAATTGATCTTAGAGATCTACCTAGTTAAGTTTCATACTGCTTGTTGGCCAAAGTCAAGGTTGTGTGCTATTTAACGGGATCCTAGCCCACCAGGAAACTAGGTTACCCGAGTACTCTACAGAGGGTTAGAGGCTCACCGAAAAATAGTGGGATGCAAGTATTAAATTTGTAATTTCGTTTAGATACTTGCCAATACACGCTCATTTTATTTTTTCGTCATTAAAATTATATATATATATATTAGTTGGACTAATATTCAATTGTTGTTTTAATTAAACAGTTGGACTGTATTCAAACTACTTCATTCGTAGTTGGTTATATAGTTGGACTATAGTAATCAATACATTTGAAAGTAACCAATTAAATTATAGTTAATTATATAGTTAGACTATAGTAATCATTACATTAGATTGTACCTGAAATCGTTGATTGGATATTTGGACAATAGCAATCAAGATGACATGAAAGATTAGCGTCAAAGGACATAATCCTGGGTGAAAATGTATTTGACGGCTTCAATTTTCCAGATTGGGAAAAAAATCTCAGGATAGTCCTGGGAGCTGAGAAGTTACTCTATTTGATAGAGAAACCTCTCAATCCTGAGCCCGGAGTTGAGTAAATAGTCGAGCATGAGCTTTGAAAGACTCATAACGTTAGTGCTCAATCTGTTATGCCTGTTGCAATGACTCTTTAATTTCATCGTCAGAACTAAGGATTAGATCTTTATACCATGATGTTGAAATTAAATGATCTTCATAGATCTATTCTTATATCTTAGAAGTACGAATTGCAAAAGAAGCTCTTTCGCTCGCGTGTGTCAGAGGGTACATCTGTCAAGCACTAGGTGTCGCAGATGATTGCTGACATCGAACAACTAGGTTAGCTGTCATTACCTATTAGGCCGAGACTTCTATAGATTTCATCTTACAGTCTCTGCCCGAATGCTGGGGCGGGTTCATGATGAACCAAGAGAGAACTCTTGTAGAGTTAATGGCTATACTCAATGAGGAAGAGCCAGAGCTTCTAAAAGGGCAAGAAGGGCAAGGCGCATCTTACTTCGACATTTCAGAAGGTCGAGGCTTGGCCGAAGAATTCTGGGGTGTGAAGCAAAAGGGCAAGGCTAAATCGTCACAGTCTTCTGGGAAGACAAAGGACGTATCCCAAAATATCTGCCTAAACTGCGGTAAACGAGGTCACTCGAAGCGTGACTGCCGTATGGACAAGGCAGACATAAAGGAAGTGAAGGCGAGGCAAGGCTTCGGCTTCAGGTATGTTTGTTATAAACATGTCCACTGCCAGTTTTAAAATTAGATTTTGATACTGGATGTGGAAAATACATATGTACTAATGTACGGGATCTGCTGATTAGCATGAGACTGGTTTCAGATGAGATCGACCTGCGAGTCGGAAACAGGACGAGAGTCGCCGTTTTGATAATAGGAACCTAAGTTTTGGAACTGCCATTTGGGCATGTACTTAAATTAGGAGACTGTTAGAAGGTACCTAGTTTGATTAGAAACATTATCTCTATATCTAGTACAACCCGTTGCGGGTATACCTTTATGTTCAAAAACACTAAGTGTTTTGTTTATAAAGATGGTATTGAGGTATACACATTAGATGTGAATAACAATATTTATATTTTGAATATAAACAAATCTCAAACATATAATATGACAAACAAATAGCTCAAACTGAATTAATCTCTTGAGACTTAACAGTGGCATTGTTATCTGTGACACATTTAACAGGATTCGTATATCCACACTTTCGAAGAGTGGATACTAGGACGAATTTGATTCTAATTCAAATGATGTCTACGGATCTAGTTTATTAGGCAAAGTGCCTAAAACACCTTTTACTTGGTAAAAAGTGCAAGTGCCACTGATCTGTTAGCCCTCGTTCATTGTGACGTAAGTGGGCCCATGTCTAGCTAGGCTAGAGATGAATCTGAAGACTTCGTAACCTTTATGGATGTGGCATCGCGTTACAGTTATGTGTATTTTATGAAACACAAGTCAGAAACTTTTGAGTAATTCAAAGGGTTTCGACACAAAGTAAGAAAACAGACCGGTAAAAGTATTAAAACGTTACGGTTGGACCATGGTGGAGAATACTTAAATATATAATTTTCAAGATTAAATGAAGGAGTATGGTATTCTTTCACAGTGGACTCCTCCCAGGACACCTCAATTTGACGGTGTGTGCGAACAGAGAAACCGAACTTTGTTGGACACAATATGGTTAATGATGAGTCGCTCTGAGCTACCAATTTCCTTCTAATGATACGCATTAAACAGTGCAATACTTATTTTGAATAAGGTTCCATGAAATCCGTTAGACAGACTTCATATTAGATATGAACAGGAAATAAACCGAGTTTCTCATTCCTAAAGATTTGGGAATGTTGGGCATACTCTATACGTTTGGATGATACCAAACTAGAACCCAAATCGTATAAGTGCCTATTTGTAGGTTATCCTAGGGAAACAAAATTATAGTACTTATACAACTCACAAGAGAACAATGTATTTTTTGCTCTCCATGCGGTTTTCCTCGAAAAAGAATTCCTAAATGCAGTGGTAAGTGGGAAGAAAGTATAACTCGATGAAAATCAAAGTGATGCTATTCCAGACACTGATCCCTTACGGAACATGAACAGTTCATCAAGGATGAAACTGTACCACAATCTTCGAATACACAAGAACCGCGTATGTCAGAGAGAGTCAGAAAACAACCTGGGAGGTATGGGTTTCTGATCTCACCTCATATAGATATTAATCTTATTAAGGAAGATGGACCGACTATGTATGAGGAAATTATACAGGGTATCGACTCCTTTTATGGCAAAGTTCCATGAAGTCCGAAATGGATTCCATGTATACCAACCAAGTTTGGACATTGGTTGATGTACCAGAAGGCATTGTGCCTATTGGTACTAAATGGGTCTTCAAGGAATACAGATATGGATGGCAACATACAAATGTATGCAACTAGGCTTGTACAGAAAGGGTATCGTCAACGACATAGTGTCGATTACGATGAAAATTTTTCAGCTGTTGCCATGATTAAATCCATTCGGATAATGCTTGCTAATGCTGCATATTTCATTTATGAAATTTGGCAGCTAGACGCCAAAACCGCTTTTCTTAACGGAAATCTTTTGGAGGATGTTTATATGTAACATCCTGACGGTTTTGTCGTGCCAAAACATACAAACAAGGCTTGCAAGTTAAATCAATCCATTTATGGATTGAAGCAAGCATTGCGTTCTTGGAACCAGCGTTTTGATGTAATCATAATGGTATATGATTTAATTCAAAACTAAGATGATTCTTGTGTATATAAGAGGGTTAGTGGGAGCGCACTGACAATCATTGTCCTAAATATTGATGATGTATTGCTTCTCGGCAATAACATTCCCATACTATAATCGGTGAAAGCTTGGCTTTCATAAAATTCTCCATGAAAAACCTGGGAGAAGCAGGCTTTATTCTAGGAATAAAGATCTACTGGGATAGATCTAGAAAACTTCTGACACTCTCCTAGAGCTCGTATGTTATGAAAATATATGCGACCTGATGTCTCATATACTTTGAGCATATGTAGACGCAATCAGGCCAATCTAGGTGATGGTCACTGGATTGAAGTAAAGAACATCCTTGAGTATCTTGGATGAACTAAGGATGCTTTCTGAGAATATGGGGAAAGGAGAACTTGATGTGACTGGTTAACCGCTGCAAGTTTCTAAATCGATAAAGACGACTGTAAGTCGCAAAAGGGTACATATTTAGTTTGAATAACGGAACAGTGAGCTGGAAATCTTCCAAGCAAGATATTGTTGCCGATTAAATAATAAAAGCGGAATATTACTGCAGCTGAGGCAGCAAAAGAAGCATTTTGGATCTATAAATTCCTAATTGGATTAAGAGTAGTTCTGTTAGCAGCTGAGCTGGACTACAATACAGGCTAAGGAATCGCGGTCTCATCAACGATCCAAGTATGTACTTCGACTAATTCATCTGATTCGTGAGATCATACATCGTGGCGATATGATGATCGAATAAATCGCATCAGATGATAACCTTCCAAATCCGCTGACGAAAGTTGTTTCTCAGCAGAAGTTTGAGCGACCCATACATAGTTCAGGTGTTGGACACTTGAGTGATTGGCTATAGGCCAAGTGGGAGATTGTTGGATAATTATGACCCATTACATCACTATTTTGTAAAGAACATGGTGTTCTTGTACAAAGTTAACTATGTGACAAAGGAAATTGCTCTTTTATCATTTGTAATTGGATTACCTGGATATATAAATGATAAAAGTCCATACGATTAGTACTGGATTAATAAGATATGAGACAATATTAATCCACTAATGTTTAATCATTAAATATCCCTAGTAGTAGTATTATCGAGACTGGACATCGATAATGCGGAATAGGCTAGTATTACATTTGTGCGTGTTATGGAAGCGTAACGACATAGTTCTCATATATTTGGGTATTAGATACTCATGCAAGTGTAATAGGAGGTTTTGTTTACCGATGGTACGGAAACAGCTTCGCTATGGATAGACCCCTCGGAATCTCATTGGTAGTATGACTATTTGTCTATGAGAATTCGAATCAGGATAGGTGTATATGGTCTTAACCTGAGACTTGCATCGCTAATACTTGCGACAATCAGTATACTTTGGTTTTGGTCGTCTGGGGCTTTAACAGGTTTTGTGTACGCCTCTTCTGGGTATACTGAGAATCGTAGTGTTTTGGGTGTGATGTCAAGATGGAAGTATCACTTCAATCATATGGAGTCTATAGTGCTATAGCCATCGGTAAAGTATGACTAGGTCATGACTTTCTGATCATAAAGAGACTAGTTGCTGGTGATCCGATATATGCTTCGTACGGGGCAGACACAACTCCAGCCCCAGGCCTAGCATGTGACATCCGATACTGGATCATAATACGCAATACTATGTATACTACACCTGATATAGATTATGTATTCCTTAAAAGAATATTTATGGAGAATTGGGTAGGCACGGTGCTTTACTAGAAGCCAACAATGTCTTGTAAATTTGTAAGAACATGGCACCGGGTACACACATATTCGGATAGTCTGATGACCGTATTTACTGCCAACATATCTAGGGATCTCTTGGGTCGCTTCCCGAAGATTCACCTATGATATTTGACTCGAATAGAATTAATCTGGGATTAATTATGAGAGAGTGAAAATTAATCTAGGATTAATTACGGCAAGAATTAATCTGGGATTAATTCGACTAGAAGAAAGAGAACGCGATTAATTTGGAATTAATCGGTAAAAATAAATTTAATAATTAAATTAGATTTTTCTATTTAATTTATTTAATTGGGCTAAAATAATATATTGGATATATTAAATGAAATTAGATTTCAAAGCGGAATTAAAATTGGATTTTAATTCGGGCGAAAGAATTTATTTAGAATTAATTCGCAAGCGACTTTTGTAATAATTTTGCTTGGCATTATTATTTAATTAAATTTAATTTAATTACGTCGCAACAGCGAATTCGTTTAATTCGGAATTAAACGAATCCGGGCCCGAGCGAAGTTGCGTGTCAAGTTAGCCGACTTAAATTCGGAATTTAAAAGTGTTGAGACTCACTTCACTTACATCATTTGTTTGACTAATGATGGAAGTGGTTAGGCTTGATTTTGGAATTGATTTGAAGGTTGAGTAATATGCTTGGATTGCTTGTATTTTACACAAACCAATTCCAACAATCTACTTGACTATTTAAACATTAGTCAATTTTGGAAATTGGTATGAATTCACTATTCACAGCAACACAACTCTCTCCATTTTTCTGGTTCTGCCGTGAGCTTCTCCCTCCATCTTCTTGAGTTTTGGTTGCAAGACCAAGTGAGCTAGCACTCCAAGGAGCTAAATGAGGTGTTAGGGAAACCCACCCATGAGTTTGGAACACCAAAGTAAAGCTTGGAGCAACATCCATTGGAGTAATTTTGGAGATTTCTCAAAAGAACATGGTGAGTATTTTCCGCAAATCTCTTTGATTATTCACACACGAATCACGCTTAAAGATCATTGGCATATTCTAGGTGTTGTGATTCACCGATCACTTTAGAGTGTATTTGAGGAAAAACCGAATTGTAATTTTATTACTACAAGAATAAAATTCAAGTTTACAACTAGAAACTTAACAAAAAACCTCACACACTCTCAAGCTCTCTACTTGGAGCTTACACACACTTTGGGATGGTTACAATGGTCTGAGGGCTCAATTTATAGGGCAGAAAACGTGTGAACAGTGTCACACGTTTTTGCCAGCTTCCACCAACTTGGACAGCAGCTTCTTGCCAGCTTCCCCTGCAATTTGTCAACAAACTTTCGGTGGCTTTTGTTGTAGCAGCAAGCTGGACTTCACAAATCTCCCCCTCGGTGAAGATTTGCCAAAATCTGAGCCGACCATCAATCATCCAAATCGGATCCTCCAAAGGATCCTCCCCTGGCTGCATCTGTATGACTGCCTACGTACCCTGAGTTGGGATCAAGCCAATCGTAGTTCTCTGTATCATCTGACAGCTATCCCGGTTATGTCTCTGCACAACTCTAGCTTGTCCCGATCATCGTTCCTTTGTTGACATGTCGGCTGTGTCTCTGCACAGCACACTTCACTGCATCTCTGTACAGTATTCTCCTGCTATGTCTCTGCATAGTACAATCCACTGTGTCTCTGCACAGTAATCTTCTGTTGTGTCTCTTCACCCATTTGTTCCCCAGTGCCTTCTTGCCTTTGGGAAACTCTCTGGCTCCCCCACATCAGTAAGCAGAATATATTCGGATCCCGGATATCTGGTTGATGGAATCCTGCCTCGCTCAGATCTTCTTGTCTGAGGTCCACTGGTTTCAGGAGGTCTATCATCATCCATCTCTGTGAATGATCTTGTAGCTTCTAGTGGAGTGGGTTGCGGCTCCCCCTGCTCAACACTTTCTTCTGTAATCTCCGATGGAACAGGCTGTGTCTCCCCCTGCTCAACATCTTTATCTGCCTCCTCTGGTTCTGCTTCTGGAATTTCCTCGTGCACCATATCTGTGGCCAATTGTGCTGGTGCTGGGTCTGGATTTCTGTTGGCACTGGAATTGGAAGACATTCTGGGCATTTCAATGTCTTCAATTGTCTGGTCTTCAAGAAACTCTACTTCCTGGCTTCTGATGACCATCTTTCCTTCGGATCCCATAGTCTGTATCCAAATTCTTCATCTCCATGGCCTAGGAATATACATGGAGTTGTCCTTGCATCGAGCTTCTCCCTGAGCTCATTGGATACATATACAACGGCTAAACAACCGAATACTCTAGGGTGAGTGTAGGAGGGATTCTTACCAGACCACACTTTCTCCGGAATCTCCAAGTTCAACGGTTCAGTTGGTGATCTGTTGATCAGGTAACAGGCAGCACGAACAGCTTCTCCCCAGAATGGCTTTGGCAGCTTAGCCATACTGATCATTCCTCTGACTTTCTCCATAATGGTGCGGTTCATGCTTGCAGCGACACCATTATGTTGTGGAGTGTGTGGAACAGTTCTCTCATGTCGAATGCTATGTCTCAGCAGTAGGCTTCGAACTCCCTGGAACTGTACTTGCCTCCATCGTCTGTGCGAAGGCACTTCAGCTTCTTCCCTGTTTCATGCTCTACCATGGCGTGGAACAGCTTGAACTGATCTAGGACCTGATCCTTCGTCTTGAGGAAATACACCCAGATTTTCCGTGAAGCATCATCGATGAAAGTCAGAAAATACTTGTTACCGCCCAATGAATCAACCTCCAAGGGACCACAAACATCAGAGTGCACCAGACTGAGCAACTCTGATCTTCTCTCTGAAGAGAAATCAAATGAGACTCTGCGTTGCTTACCAATTGAGTAGTGGTTGCAAGGACCTCGTGCAGCATCCTTGGTAAGCTCTTCTTGTTCAGGGTAGACAACCCTCTCCCACTCATGTGTCCGAGTCTCCGGTTCCACAGATTTTGAGAAGCCTCTTTTTCAGCTACTTTGAGGCTGTCTGCACAAATCTTCACATGAGTCTTGTATAGTGCGCCGCAAGCATGTCCTCGGGCGACAACCATGACACCTTTCGTCATTCTCCATGTGCCATTTCTGAAGTGATTTTCATAGCCCTGTTTGTCAAGAGCTATCCCCGAGAGTACATTCAGCCGAAGTTCTGGAACATGCAGGACATCCTTCAAGATCAATGTACACCCGACATTTGTCCGCAACTGAATATCACCCATTCCTACTATCCCAGAGGAACTGATATTTCCCATCTTCACTGCTCCAAAGTCTCCCGCTTTGTAGGTTGTGAAGTAATCTCTGTGAGGAGTGACGTGGTAGGATGCTGCAGTATCTACCACCCACTCAACATCTTGGGTTGCGTTGTGAAGGCATGTCTCTTCCTGTATGGAGCATATTGCTACATCTGCTTGGACAACGACCAGTGTCTCTCCTTCGTCATTCTTCGGCTGGTGATTGCCTTCTCTCTGCTCTCGTTGCAGTTTTCGGCAATTCTTCTTTAGGTGGCCTACAATGCCACAATGGTAGCACTTATAGGTAGGCTTCCTTCCATCTGAGGATCTACCCCTGGTTGTGCTTCTGCCTCTCTCTCCGTCTCTTCCTTGATGTCTTCCTCGAGTCTCTGTGACGAAGGCTTCTGTCTGTTCTGAGCCAACATCTTTTCTCCTGGACTCCTCATTCGACAGGGCATCTTTTACCATAGGCATGGTAACTTTACCTCCTGGAGCGGAATTGCTGAGAGTAACCACCAATGTCTCCCAGCTATCAGGAAGGGAACTGAGTAGTAAGAGGGCTTGTACTTCATCTCCCAGCTGCATGTCTACTGCAGACAACTGGTTCACCAGGCTCTGGAACTCGTTGGTGTGTTCCGCAACGGAAGTTCCACTCCGTAGCTTCAGGTTCACCAAACGCCTCATTAACAGGGCTTTATTCCGAGCTGTCTTGGCCTGGAACATGTCTTCCAGCTTTATCCACATCCCGTAAGCATCTGAATCATGTGCTACGTGGTGGAAGACACTGTGACCGATCCACTGCCTTATCTGACCCAAAGTTCTGTTGTTGAGTTTATTCCAGTCATACTCCTTAACAGACTCTGGTTTCACTCCCTTCAACTCGATGACATCAAACAAATCTTTACAATGCAAGAAATCTATCATCCGAGGTCTCCAGAGGGAGTAATTAGTTGCAGCCAGTTTAATCATTGCACCAGAAAGAGAATCCTCCATCTCCATTTTAAGTTTTAAAGTTTAAAATGAGAATACACTAAAATTGGGTCTGAATTTCACAAATCGGAGGTCACCGTTGCGTCCGGAACGGTCGAAAATGGTGGAATAGACACTTCTTTGGTCTAAATCCGACACATGGGCTGATTTGTAAATTCCTAAAAGTTCTGAGGCAAAACTGTAAATTTCAAAACTTCAGGGGGCAAAATGAAATTTACCAGGCTGCTGACGTGGCAAGGTGGGACCGGTTTGCTGACGTGGCAGACACGTGGCGCTGACGTGGCTGCTGACTGTACGCTGACTGGGCGCTGACTGTGCGCTGACGTGGCGGATGACTGCGCTGACTGTGCGCTGACGTGGCGCTGACGTGGCGGCCACGCGGATCGTCTTCAACCTTCAGCACACGCGCGGAGCGTGTCTGCGAGTGAGGCGCGTGAGATCTCTCTGCCTGGCGCGTGCGGAGGCTGTGGACGTCGGTTCGGTCGCCGGAAAATACCACCGTGCTCGTCTCGACGTGAACTGAACTAGCTGATGGTACCCTCAAAATGAATTTTTGACAACTTTTCCGGAACTCGAATTTTCCGAACCAAACTCCGTTCTTCGGTTTTTCGATCCCAATGAAGAACCAAAGCTCTGATACCACTTGTTGTGATTCACCGATCACTTTAGAGTGTATTTGAGGAAAAACCGAATTGTAATTTTATTACTACAAGAATAAAATTCAAGTTTACAACTAGAAACTTAACAAAAAACCTCACACACTCTCAAGCTCTCTACTTGGAGCTTACACACACTTTGGGATGGTTACAATGGTTCTGAGGGCTCAATTTATAGGGCCAAAACGTGTGAACAGTGTCACACGTTTTCTGCCAGCTTCCACCAACTTGGACAGCAGCTTCCTTGCCAGCTTCCCCTGCCAATTGTCAACAAACTTTCGGTGGCTTTTGTTGTATGCAGCAAGGGACTTCACACTAGGAACCACTAAAAAAACATGCCCCAACATTTAGTTCCTAATGGACCACGAGGCCTGTTTCCTTGTTCAGTCGTTCTTTCTCCTAATTACCCGAACCTTACAATAAATATTAAAAGGAAACTCAGCAACGAGCGAAGCATCAGATTAACACCTTAAACTAAGTTGGCAATATGCTAATATTAAGAGCGATCTCATAAAAATAATAATGTGTTTAATGCAAATTACTAGAAGAAATATGATTTACTTAAATAATGAATTTGAAGGTACCAATTTCATTAAAATCTTAACCAATGAAAAAAACTCAAAAAAAGAAATAGTACCACTTCCAAACAAACTACATTGCTAAAAGAAATAAAACTAAAACAATTACAAAAATAATAACCAGAAAATTATGGGAAATAAAACAAAAATATGCAGCAAAGAATAGCCCGCAGAACTTTATCAAAATCTATAATTAGAAAAGATATTTTCATCATGAGAAAGAAGCTTTCATATTATTGGCCGCATGGTAGAATAATATTTTGAGTTATTCACTTATCGAAATTCATTTATTTAACGATTGATTATTATTATTTTTTCGGTAACTTGTTAGTAAGTGTCACGACCTCCTCCCTAGAGCGGGACAAACCCTAGAAAGAGGTTCGCAGACTTCTTTACCTCGAGTATTCTATATGTCAAACGAACCAAACAAATGTGCACAATATTACATCATAAATTACAAATACAGGGATTATACACAATTTTTGTGGTTTACAACACAAGTCTTAAAAATATCCAAATGATAACTCAAATGTCTGGACCAACCCGAAAAACAACCGTGGCACGTGGATCCAATTTTGGTATTGCTTCTGATGTTCTCGCGAACTACCTTGAATGTTTGGGGAAAGGGGAGTGAGCTTAAAGAGCTCAGCAAGTAAAGCACGCATACTCTCAACATGACCTCACTTCCAAAATATGAATATATATATATATATATATTATGAAAATAAAATATAATATAATAACAGCTCAAGCAAACATCCCACAACAATACAAACATCCATCAAACACGGTTGCTAATCCGGGTCCAGTATAACAGTGGATTGAAACTAATGGGAGAGTCCCTCTCATACCCCAAGGTTGTTGGGTTTCTAGATTAGTCCCAAGATCGATTTCAAGCAATGAAACATGTGTAAATACTCAAAGAAGAATGGTGGAATCATACTTACATTGATCGGTTATGCGATGCGTCGAACACAAAACCTTTGCTCCTCCTTGGAAGCTCTCGGCAATGGGCTTCTTTGTGTTCCTTTGAATTTCGGTCATCCCTCCATTGATGCTCCAAGCTCCAAGCTTTGAAAATGGTGATTTCATGCTTATGGGTTTGTTTCCCTATCACCTTGGATGACTCTTCATGTCCTAGCATTGGAAAAATTTGCCACAAATTTTCCCATTCCTTCTTGTTATTTTCGGTCTTGCCAAGAAAATGGAGAAAGAAGAAGTTTGGCCCTTGGCCGATTGTTGGAGAGAGAGAGAGGAGGAAGTGTGTTGTTGTATTTTGGTTTCCAAAACCTAAATCAACTTATTCCAAAAATTGTTACCAAAATTTTGGTATTAGGCTTTCAAAAAGTCAAACCAAAATTTGGAGCCAAAATGGCAATAAATGCCTTCCAACTACTCACATCACTCATGAATAGTGATTGGTTGTCAATCACTCAAAGTGACAAGACATCCATCACATGAATGGCGAGAAATGTGACGCGTGATGTGACTTGTGGGCTGCACTTGATTCGAAATGCGAGTGGGCCCGCAAACACTCCTAAGCTCGGGTTCGCTAATTCCGAATTAACGAATTTTCCGTTGCGACGTAATTAAATCAAATTTAATTAAATAATTATGCCTAGCAAAATTACTATTCACATCGCTAACGAATTAATTCTAAATTAACTCGTTCGCCCGAATTAAAATCTAATTTTAATTCCGCATCGAAATCCAATTTCGTATAATATATCGAATATATTATTTTAACGATTAATTCCAAATTAATCTTTCTCTCTCTTTAAATAATATTTTATCCTAGATAAAATATCTCCGTAATTAATTTTAGATTAATTTTCTCTCTCTTATAATTAATCCCAGATTAATAAAGTGTGAGTCATACGTCATCGGTGAATCTTCGGGAAGCGACCCATGAGATCCTCAGATATGTTGACAGCAAATCCGGTCGTCAGACTATCCGAACACGTACGTACCTAGTACTACATTTTTACCGATTTACAAGACATGGTTGGCTTCTAGCAAAGCATCGTGTCTACCCAATTCTCCAGAAATATTCTTAAATGAATATATGATCTATATCAGGCGTAGTATACATAGTAATGCGTATTACGATCCAACATCAGATGTCACATGCAAGGCATGGGGCTGGAATTGTGTCTGCCCCGTACGAAGCACATATCAGATCTCTGGTAACTAGTCTCTATAATCGGATAAACGTGACCTAGTCATAATATCCCGATAGCTGTAGCATAAAAGAGCACAAGTTCCGTATCCTACGTGATCATCATCTCCTCTATGACTGGAGTGATACTTCCATCTTGACATCACACCCAATACACTACGATTCTCAATATACCCAGAAGAGGCGTACACAGAACCTGTTAAAGCCCTGGACGACCAAAACCAAAGTATATTGATTATCGCAAGTATTAGCGGTGCAAGTCTCAGTTTAAGACCAAATACACCTACCCTGATTCGGACTTCCATAGACACATAGTCATACTATCAATGGAATTTCGAGGGGTCTGTCCAGAGCGAAGCTGTTTCCGTACCATCGGTAAACACAACCTCCTATTACACTTGCATGAATATCATATACCCAAATATATGAGAACTATGTCGTTATGCTCCCACAACGCGCACAAGTGTAATACTAGTCTTTTACGCATTATCGATGTCCAATCTCGATAATACTCTGACTAGGGATATTTAATGATTAAACCTTTATGGATTGATACTGTCTCATATCATCTCAATCCGGAACTAATCATATGGACCTTCTATCATTTATGCATCTTGGTAATATAATTACAAATGATAAAAGGGCAATTTCCTTTGTCACATAGTTAATTTGTACAACAACACCATGATCTGTACAAATAGTGATGCTATGGGTCATAATTGTCCAACAAAGGTTTCCCACCATATCATCTCGCAAAATATGTGTGAGTGGCTTAAAACCAATGGGAGAGTCCCTCTCATACCCCCAAGGTTTTTCACTATAAAATCTCGCAAAATATCTCATCACATCTCATCTCATATCTGGCCACTATTATACATAACGCGGTAGCACAATACAACAATATGCATCATCCAATACAATCACATCTCACATTCAATCCATCAATCTCATCTCAACAATCATGAATTCATATTTCTCATGCTTTCAATTAATCAATGTTTATATCTCCACAAAATATATATATAAATATATAAATATATAGTTATAATTTTACAAATATATATATATATGGACTTTCACAACAACCATCAATCAACAAACAATTATGTTAAGGGAATCATCATGCATTGTACTTACCTCTATCCATGTAAAAACCCTTAATATGTCTATATCCTCGCTAAGAATCTGAAAAATATAAAATTACGATCAGGTCCCTCAATTATTCTAAAATTATGATTTTACCCCTAAACTTTCTAAATTTCCATTTTAGCCCCTAAACATTTCTAATATGTCGATATAGTCCTAAAACTCTTAAATATTACTGTTTAACCAAACTCTTAAATATTACTGTTTAACCCTTGAAAACCATAATTTACAGAATTTCTCTCTTAATCATGTAAATATACAATTTAGTCCAAAACTTTCAAATTCTATCATTTACACCCCCAAAGCGGTAAAATCACATACTGAGCTCCAACTACCTCCAAATCTCACAGCGAAAGAGCCGCTGGTTAGCAAGCATCTCAAGGATCACGGTGATGGTGGTGATAGGGGCTGAAACACGGAGGTTACCGACGATCGATTAAACACCGATAACTACCATATTTTGCTCGTTTCTCAACAACCTAAGGTCCCATTTGGGCAAAAAAGGTGTCTAAATTGCGTATCTCGATGAGGGGAAAATTCGAGTCCTGGAGGTGTCATACACGCGCGGCGGCGCATGGAATGTGTGGACAGCAAGGTGCCGGTGTGTAGGACACAGAACTCGACGACGCTATTCTAGGCTCGCGGCCAAGTTGGGAGTACGAAATAACATGGAGTCGCCACCCGGTGTGAACCGGGACAAAGATTTAAGGCCGCACTCACCCATCGCAAGGGAATACCTCGGTTCGGAATGGTCCCTTACTTATGTCACTTGTGATGATATGATTTGTGCAATAAACTAACCGAATCTATTCAATATTCATGCTCAAGGGTAATCTACGTCTGGTATACATTCATCAAAATAACTCCTAATCTAAGTTTGCATGCTCGAAAATAAGTCTTTAAATGGAAAACACGCAATATCATACAATGAGCACATTGAGCCATTTAAACCAAAATAAACAAATAACTATTTAAACATAATCATAAACTAAACAAAATACCATGCATAAAATAACATAATCATACTTGAAAATAAACAATAAACTAGACTATATCATGCTTTAAATAATAACTAAATAATCTACGAACTATAACATGCTCAAACACGAGTTTGGATGAGACGAAATACGTGTCTCTTAAGTGGTACGTGGCGTTGTATCCCGAGTACAAACCGCACTATCGTCCATTCGGATTCGGCTACGGAATTTACGTCCGGGTTTCCATCCTATATACCACAAAAGGGAACACATATTCCGCTCATCCAACAATCACATCATGCTTCAAACGACTCTCATGCGAAAATATTTTAAAATAAACAAAATAAACGAAAGATAATAAATAAAAGGGTGCCCTCAGGTCTAACCTCATTTGTCGTCTCACGAAAGGGCGTTACACGGCCGTTGGAAGGGTGGATGATCCGAAACTCTTCCGGTTCACTAATCCAACATTTTTCCTCGCTGTTTTGCTATTCGAGCTGCTGTTTTTACTCCGTTTCACTGCTGTTTTAAGGGTATTTTCTGGTCACTGTTTCGGGTTAATTCGGGGACTGTTTTGGGTTAATTCGGGGACTATTTTAGGGAGTTTCGGGGTGCAGTTTTTGGTTAATTCGGGGACTATTCTGGAGAAGATTCTTGGCAATTTATGCGTTCAGGGAAGGCAGTTTGCGTGGACTGTTCAGGTAAATAATTGTCGAAGGGTAGTGGGCTGGTTCGTAAAGGGGCAGGCGTGCAGGCTGTGAGTGTATGTGCTGATTTGAAGGCTTGTGAGCAGGTTTGTGTAGCGTGATGAGTGGAGGGGCTGCTGTGGAGTTTATTAGGCGTGAGTGGGCTGGTGAGTTGGCATGGTTTTGTTGCTTTATGGAGTGTATTTTTTTATTGGTCAGTGTGCGATGAGGCTATGTGTACGTGGGGGCAGTGTGAGGGAAGGGCTGCGTGAAGAGAGGGACCATTGATGTTACGTGTGGAGAGAGATAAGGAGAGAGATGGGCGTGAGCTTTTATTTTTCACGTTCTGGATGGTTTGTTTAGTTAGTGGGTTGGTCAAGGTGGCTTATGGACGTGCTGATGAGTTTAGCGTGAAGTTGAGGCAATGGCTTGTTGGAGGGTGTTGTTTTGGTGGGTGTGTGATGCGGCAATGGAAAGATTTTGGGAGGCTTTTGGCATGAATCAGCTAGGGTTTTTCTTTTTGTTTTTCGTCAGAATGAGCCAGCCAGGGTTTGAATTGTGTGGAGAAGGGTTATTTTTATAGGCCAAGGGAGGGGGTTTACCTTGTTGGGGAAGGAATCAGATTTGTGTATTAATTAAGAGATATTTTTAATTTAGTATGTGATAGGGAAAATCTTTTAATTAAGAGAAGTGATTTGAATTATTCTTTTTAGTTAAGGATATGATTTATTTAAATTGGTAGGTGATTTAATTAAATTAGGAATGTGATTTATGTATTTAAGGAAAGGGATTTAATTTAATTTAGGAAGGTGATTTAATTTGTGAAATGTGTTTTAATTTAATTTAATTTTGTTTTAATTATTTAATTTGTGAGATGTGTTTTAAATGTTTTAATTATTTTTTTGGATGTGATTTAATAGGTTTGGTGTGTTTTAAAACAGAGGTCCAACAAGCGAATCCGAAGCGAAACAAGCGAGTTAAATCTGACAAAATACTAATTTCCAACTTTACCCTTCCAACGTCCATTTCCCGCGGCTTTCACAACTAAAGAGGTAGTGTCTCCATACGAGACTCATCATCGGGCTGATATGCAAAAATACAATGCCTACAGTCGCCTCCACTTTGATGTGACTTGTGTAGTGTGTGACAATGACAATCCTATTAAAGTACGTGCAATGCATTTTTACTTACCTGGCTCGCCAGCTGTCACCTAGTCTGCCTGCTGCTTTAAACTGAGTTGATATGGTGGCGAGGTGCCTCGACCCCTGGGCTTTGTTCCCGAACCACCGAATGTGAACTGTGCTGATGATGCAGTGGGCCCTCGACCCTGGGACGCATCCCGAAACTACAACCGACAATGGGGACACCTCGACCCTGGGCACGCATCTCGACCCGGAACTACAACCGACAACGGGGGCACCTCGACCCTGGGCACGCATCTCGACCCAATACTGCTGACAATAGGGACCTTGCCCTGAATATGATGATGTAGTGGGCACCTCGACCCTGGTTACGCATCTCGACCCGGAACTACAACCAACAACGGGGGCACCTCGACCCTGGGCACGCATCTCGACCCAATACCGCTGATAATAGGGGCCTCACCCTGAATATGATGATGTAGTGGGCACCTCGACCCTGGGTACACATCTCGACCCCGAACTACAACCGACAACGAGGGCACCTCAACCCTGGGCACGCATCTCGACCCAATACTGCTGACAATAGGGACCTCGCCCTGAATATGATAATGTAGTGGGCACCTCGACCCTGGGTATGCATCTCGACAAGGAACTACAAACGACAACGGGGGCACGTATCTCGACCCTGGGCACGCATCTCGACCCAATACCGCTGACAATAGGGACCTCGCCTTGAATATGATGATGTAGTGGGCACCTCGACCCTGGGATTCATTCCAAATTCTAACGACATGGGCCTCGGCCCTAGGATTCATTCCAAATTCTGAAGACGTGTGCCTCGGCACTGGGATTCATTCCAAATTCTGAAGACGTGGGCCTCGGCCCTGGGATTCATTCCCTGGATTCATTCCAAATTCTGACGACGTGAGCCTCGACCCTAGGATTCATTCCCTGGATTCATTCCAAATTCTGATGACGTGGGCCTCGGCCCTGGGGTTCATTACCTGGATTCTTTCCAAATTCTGAAGACGTGGGCCTCGACCCTGGGATTCATTCCCGGATTCATTCCAAAACTATGCTGATGTGGGCCTCGGCCCTAGGATTCATTCCTGAAATTGATGCTGACAGTGCGGGCTTCAACCCTAGGACTCATCCCTAAAACTGGTATTGATGCTGATGCGGGCCTCGCCCCCGGGACTCATCCCTAAAAATGAAACTGATATGGGCCTCAACCCTGGGATTCATTCCCAAAACCACTACTCATATGTTGCTGATTCTGGTTGGCTTGTCTTTGCTGCTTTCTTTTTTTTCTTCTTTGAAACCTGTGAATACAAAACAAAACAAACACAAAAAAGAATGCAAAAATACGTTACGTGTATGCATGCATGCATGAATGAATTTCCTATTCCGTGAGGTTAGGTCTTCCACCAGTTCTCCAGGTGATTGCTCAGTCTTCTCTCTGGTCTCATGACTCAATATCTTGTTATATCCCTGATTCACGATGTGGTAGAATGGTTGCCCCCAGTCTTGGTTTAGCTTTCTTCTCTCCGCTGTTTACACTTGGTCAAGATGAACCACATGGTGGGGCCTTCCATATCATCATAGTATATTACATGCTACGAAATAGTCCCAATAGTTATATATATCATTGTCCTCAAAGGAAGCTCAATAATGAAACCAGAGAACCTTCAAAACATTCGATGCAACTTAAATCCAAGTCTTTGAACAAATGATCTATGCCAGACTCAAAGTGTGTGTGTGCAAATGTTCTTTCACAGCTTAATCCTTAGGTAAGCTAACTCGATGATTTAGTTTCAAAAATCGGGATCGATGGGTCAAACCAACCTAGATATCTCAATTATGCCTGCAGTTGCTTTTCTGTGCTCAATGTGGTATGTTTTTTTTTTCTTTTTTGTCTCTCTCTTTTTTCTTTTCATTTTGAACATCCTTTTTTTTTTCTTTTCTCTCTTTTTTTTCATTCTTTCTCTCTTTTTCAACACACCTATCCTTTAAGGTAGCATTTCTCCTCATAGTGGTCCTAATACTCGCCCATGGGTAGTTTCACGCTTATCGGTTATAGGCGGTTCAATTCTTTTCTTTAGAGACTTTTCTTTTATTTTCAACCATACCACACATCATAACACAAGTAAATCAGGATAGACATTTAGGCGAACGGTCATTCACCGACCTACAATTTCTTCAACTAGTCACTTTGCTAACTACTCAGGTTTTCACTGCTAAGAACCATAATCAAGTGCTTACGATTCTAACATAGATCAATCACTCAAAGTATCAGATAAAAGCACATCAAGAGTTTATCGTTTCTAAGATTTCACCCTAAAGCAAACGATTTCATCATTGGACTTATGTCTAACTATCAAAGA
The DNA here is from genome assembly GCA_019454045.1 of Zanthoxylum bungeanum. NCBI lineage: Eukaryota > Viridiplantae > Streptophyta > Magnoliopsida > Sapindales > Rutaceae > Zanthoxylum > Zanthoxylum bungeanum. Next base: position 119,716 of record SKCR01033585.1, on the reverse strand, counting down.
CTAAAAACAAACAACAATTTTTTTTTTCTTTCCTTTTTTTTTTCTTTTTTTCTTTTTTTTTTTGGGCCCACCATGGTCTTTCTATTCTTGCCGTAAGGTTTTCTGTTCCTTAGTTTCCTTTTCCCTGATATCCATATTTTCTAAACTCTTCTTGACAAGTCTTCTTTTATCCCTAACCCAACGGATATCTATGATGGCTTTTAAGATACGAGGGTTAACATGATGCATGTATGCATGAGATGCATGTGATGTATGAGACACAATATGCATGGGGTTATCAAAAGCATAAAGGGTGGCCCCTATAGGTCATACAACTATGGTTCACATGTGGGTTTACAAGAGTGTGGACAAAGGCTCTCGTTTGACGAAGGATTACCCACAACTAGGACTCCCCACTCAAGGGTTCAAGCGACCAAGTGAGTGCACCTTTTTTATACCTTACGGTACGTGCCAACGAGTTACGGTGTGTGACTAACTGTCGAATGGATTTCACCTCCAGAGTGCTTGTAGGTTGCAGGTACGAGAGAGAGTGATGATGAGATTGAGGGCCGAGGGAGGTCAATGGAGAGAGTCATGCGAGAGGGGGAGACCAGCCATGGCAGTTAGGGTTTGTTGGATGCTTATATAGTGAGTCTGCATTGTTTATTTGAAAGGAAAGAAATCAATTAATTTATGTGTGTGTTTAATTTTAATTATTTAAGGCAAGAAATTATTCAAATTAGGTGAGTGATTTATTTAATTTTGAAATTTAATTTAATTAGATTTAGTTTAATTTAATTTGTGAATTTAATTTAATTGGTTATAATTTAATTGGTTTGTGATTTTTAGATTAGGAATTTAATTGGTTATTTAATTTAGGAATCAATTTAGTTATTTAATTTCATTTCAATTAGTTATTTAATTTAATTGGTTTTGGTTTCAATTTAATTAGATTTAATTTGGATTTAATTTGTGACATATATTTTAAATGTTTTAATTATTTTGGATTGGGCTTGGTGTGTTTTAAAACAGAGGTCCAACATGCGAACCTGAAGCGAAACAAGCGAGTTAAATCCGTCCAAATGCTAATTTCCAACTTTCCCATTCCGACGTCTGTTTCCCGCGGCTTCCACAATCAAAGAGGTAGTATCTCCATACGAGACTCATCATCGGGACTTACATGCAAAAATGAAGTGCCTACATTCAAACTGTGGGACACAGAAACCGGCGACGCTGATCTAGGCTCGCGGCCTAGTTGGGAGTACGGAATAGCTCGCGGGGAACTAAACCGGAGAAATAACATGGAGTCGCCACCCGGTGTGAACCGGGACAAAGATTTAAGGCCGCACTCACCCCTTACAAGGGAAGACCTCAAACCGTTGGGTTCGGAATGGTCCCTTACTTAATGCCACTTGTAATGATATGATTTGTTCAATATATTAACCGAATCTACACAACATGCTCAAGAGCAACCTATATCTAGTTCATGTTCATAAAGATAAATCCTATGTCTAAGTTTGCATGCTGGGAAAGTATAACACACGAAAACACACGGCAATCTCATGAACATACTTCAATTATATAATGCGGAAAACAAATAACAACATAAACATAATGAAAATTCTAAATGCAAAATAAATAACTAATCATGCTTAAAAATAAACAACTAAATCATGCTTAAAAAATAAATAACATACTAGACTAAATCATGCTCGAATCCAAAGTTGGATTAAACGAAATACGTGTGTCTCTTAAGTAGTACGTGGCATTGTATCTCGAGTGCAAACCGCACTACCGTCCATTCGGATTCAGCTACGGAATTTACATCCGGGTTTCCATCCGATATACCACAAAAGAGAACACATATTCCGTTCATCCAAAATTCACATCATGCCTCAACAAACGACTCTCATGCGATAATATATCAAAAGAAATAAAAATAAACGAAAGATAATAAATAAAGAAGGTACCCTCAGGTCTAACCTCTTTTTTCATCTCACGAAAGCGTGTTACACGGCCGTCGGAAGGGTTGGTGTTCCGCAACTTTTCTGGTTCACTAATCCAACGTTATTCCTCGCTTTTTCGCTGCTGTTTGCTTACTGTTTCCGCGGTATTTGGGCAGTGTTTGGGCGTGATTCAGGGGGTTGTTTCAGGGAATGTTTGGGCGTGATTCAGGGGCTGTGTCAGGGGTATTTTCGATGGTTACAAGGACTGTCTCAGGGGCTGTTTCAGAAGCTGTTTCAGGGGTGTTTTATTCACTGTTTTGGGGTGTTTTAGGGGGAGTGTGGGCTGCAGTTTGTGGGTTCTTGTTCGGTGACTGTGGGCAGTGCGTTTTTAGTGTGTTTCACGGTGAAGGGGGCTTAATCCAGGTTTGTTTATTCACGATGCTTTGCAGGTTTTATTGAGGGCTGCCGAGAGTCTCAGTTCACGTGAGTGTGAGGTGTGGTTTAAGGTTTATTCTTGTTTGTTTGTTTTGTGCCGTGAGTGAAGTTGGGAGAAGGAGAGAGATGGTTAGGCTTGAAGGGAGAGTCTTGTGGCTGTTGAAGGGTTATTTGGTTAATGAGCAGTGGCTGCTTTGCGTGTGTTCCACGTGAAGAATGGGGACGGGTATTTGGTTTGTAGGAGGGGTGTGTCTTGTTCACGATTCAAGGGCTAGGGTTTATTGTCGGTTAGAGAGTAGTAAGGGGATTTGTGTGTTCGGCTATTTGGCAGTGAAGGAGCGGCTGTGTACGTGAGGGCAGTTTTGCATTGAAGGTTGAAGAGGGGTTGAGGACGTGTTGTTGAGCGATGGGCTGATGAAGTGAATTGGCTGAATTGGCTGAGTGAAGGGGTAGGGTGAAGGCGTGAGTGGGCTGCAACGTGTGGAGCAGGCTGTGTGAAGGCAAATTGCGTGAGTGGAGTGCCTGTTATGTGTTGGAAGGAATGGAAAGGGCTGTTGTGGTCTGTTTCACGTGGCTTTGTGCGTGTCTTGGCTGTGTGATTTTGTGGCTTGCTGATTTGCTAGGGTTTAGTCGGTGGTGGGGTGACTTTGTGGCTATATGTGTGTCGGTTAGAGGGGCAAAGACAGAGGAGGGTGGCTGCCTTGAGTACGAAAGAGAAGCGAGAGAGAGGGTCGTTGTTGAGTGAATATGCGTTTAGGGTTTTGCCAGTTTTTGTTTGTCTTTGCTGCCGATGGAGAGTTAGAGACGAGAGAGAGGGGGGAGTTGTCGAAGGTTTATTGGTTTTTTGGTGAGAGGGAAGAAGATTCCGTGAGTGGAGAGAGTGGCATAGGGGAGTCACCGTGAGGCGTGAAGGTTGGTCTGTGTTGGTTGCTGCTTAACTTGTGATCGGTGATGGCTTCAACATGGTCAAGGGGTGCGTGAGTGAAGGCTTGTTGTAGTGTGAGAGGCTGCCGAGTGAAGGGAAGAAGATAGATCAGAGCTGCTATGGTTTTTTAGTTTGGTCCATTGCAGAGTGCTTGTAGGTTGCAGGTACGAGAGAGAGTGATGATGAGATTGAGGGCCGAGAGAGGTCGAGGGAGAGAGTCATGCAAGATGGGGAGACCAGCCAGGGCAGTTAGGGTTTGTTGGATGCTTATATAGTGAGTCTGCATTGTTTATTTGAAAGGAAAGAAATCAATTAATTTATGTGTGTGTTTAATTTTAATTATTTAAGGCAAGAAATTATTCAAATTAGGTGAGTGATTTATTTAATTTTGAAATTTAATTTAATTAGATTTAGTTTAATTTAATTTGTGAATTTAATTTAATTGGTTATAATTTAATTGGATTGTGATTTTTAGATTAGGAATTTAATTGGTTGTTTAATTTAGGAATCAATTTAGTTATTTTAATTTCATTTCAATTAGTTATTTAATTTAATTGGTTTTGGTTTCAATTTAATTAGATTTAATTTGGATTTAATTTGTGACATATATTTTAAATGTTTTAATTATTTTGGATTGGGCTTGGTGTGTTTTAAAACAGAGGTCCAACATGCGAACCCGAAGCGAAACAAGCGAGTTAAATCCGTCCAAATGCTAATTTCCGACTTTCCCCTTCCGACGTCCGTTTCCCGCGGCTTCCACAATCAAAGAGGTAGTGTCTCCATACGAGACTCATCATCGGGACTTACATGCAAAAATGCAGTGCCTACATTCAGACTGTGGGACACAGAAACCGGCGACGCTGATCTAGGCTCGTGGCCTAGTTGGGAGTACGGAATAGCTCGCGGGGAACTAAACCGGAGAAATAACATGGAGTCGCCACCCGGTGTGAACCGGGATAAAGATTTAAGGCCGCACTCACCCCTTGCAAGGGAAGACCTCAAACCGTTGGGTTCGGAATGGTCCCTTACTTAATGCCACTTGTAATGATATGATTTGTTCAATATCTTAACCGAATCTACACAACATGCTCAAGAGCAACCTATATCTAGTTCATGTTCATAAAGATAAATCATATGTCTAAGTTTGCATGCTGGGAAAGTATAACACACGACAACACACGGAAATCTCATGAACATACTTCAATTATATAATGCGGAAAACAAATAACAACATAAACATAATGAAAATTCTAAATGCAAAATAAATAACTAATCATGCTTAAAAATAAACAACTAAATCATGCTTAAAAAATAAATAACATACTAGACTAAATCATGCTCGAATCCAAGGTTGGATGAAACTAAATACGTGTGTCTCTTAAGTAGTACGTGGCATTGTATCCCGAGTGCAAACCGCACTACCATCCATTCGGATTCAGCTACGGAATTTACGTCTGGGTTTCCATCCGATATACCACAAAAGAGAACACATATTCCGTTCATCCAAAATTCACATCATGCCTCAACAAACGACTCTCATGCGATAATATATCAAAAGAAATAAAAATAAACGAAAGATAATAAATAAAGAAGGTGCCCTCAGGTCTAACCTCTTTTGTCGTCTCACGAAAGCGTGTTACACGGCCGTCGGAAGGGTTGGTGTTCCGCAACTTTTCTGGTTCACTAATCCAACGTTATTCCTCGCTTTTTCGCTGCTGTTTGCTTACTGTTTCCTCGGTATTTGGGCAGTGTTTGGGCGTGATTCAGGGGGCTGTTTCAGGGGCTGTTTGGGCGTGATTCAGGGGCTGTGTCAGGGGTATTTTCGGTGGTTACAAGGGTTGTCTCAGGGGCTGTTTCAGAAGCTGTTTCAAGGGTGTTTTATTCTCTGATTTGGGGTGTTTTAGGGGGAGTGTGGGCTGCAGTTTGTGGGTTCTTGTTCGGTGACTGTGGGCAGTGCGTTTTTAGTGTGTTTCACGGTGAATGGGGCTTAATCTAGGTTTGTTTATTCACGATGCTTTGCAGGTTTTATTGAGGGCTGCCGAGAGTCTCAGTTCACGTGAGTGTGAGGTGTGGTTTAAGGTTTATTCTTGTTTGGTTGTTTTGTGCCGTGAGTGAAGTTGGGAGAAGGAGAGAGATGGTTAGGCGTGAAGGGAGAGTCTTGTGGCTATTGAAGGGCTATTTGGTTAATGAGCAGTGGCTGCTTTGCGTGTGTTCCACGTGAAGAATGGGGACGGGTATTTGGTTTGTAGAAGGGGTGTGTCTTGTTCACGATTCAAGGGCTAGGGTTTATTGTCGGTTAGAGAGTAGTAAGGGAATTTGTGTGTTCGGCTATTTGGCAGTGAAGGAGCGGCTGTGTGCGTGAGGGAAGTTTTGCGTTGAAGGTTGAAGAGGGGTTGAGGACGTGTTGTTGAGCGATGGGCTGATGAAGTGAATTGGCTGAATTGGCTGAGTGAAGGGTTAGGGTGAAGGCGTGAGTGTGCTGCAACGTGTGGAGCAGGCTGTGTGAAGGCAAATTGTGTGAGTGGAGTGCCTGTTACGTGTTGGAAGGAATGAAAAGGGCTGTTGTGGTCTGTTTCACGTGGCTTTGTGTGTGTCTTGGCTGTGTGATTTTGTGGCTTGCTGATTTGCTAGGGTTTAGTCGGTGGTGGGGTGACTTTGTGGCTATATGTGTGTCGGTTAGAGGGGCAAAGACAGAGGAGGGTGGCTGCCTTGAGTACGAAAGAGAAGCGAGAGAGAGGGTCGTTGTTGAGTGAATATGCGTTTAGGGTTTTGCCAGTTTTTGTTTGTCTTTGCTACCGAGGGAGAGTTAGAGACGAGAGAGAGGGGGGAGTTGTCGAAGGTTTATTGTTTTTGTGGTGAGAGGGAAGAAAAGGCTGTGAGTGGAGAGAGTGGCATAGGGGAGTCACCGTGAGGCGTGAAGGTTGGTCTGTGTTGGTTGCTGCTTAGCTAGTGATCGGTGATTGCTTCAACATGGTCAAGGGGTGCGTGAGTGAAGGCTTGTTGTAGTGTGAGAGGCTGCCGAGTGAAGTGAAGAAGATAGATCAGAGCTGTTAGGGTTTTTTAGTTTGGTCCATTGCAGAGTGCTTGTAGGTTGCAGGTACGAGAGAGAGTGATGATGAGATTGAGGGCCGAGAGAGGTCAAGGGAGAGAGTCATGCGAGAGGGGGAGACCAGCCAGGGCAGTTAGGGTTTGTTGGATGCTTATATAGTGAGTCTGCATTGTTTATTTGAAAGGAAAGAAATCAATTAATTTATGTGTGTGTTTAATTTTAATTATTTAAGGCAAGAAATTATTCAAATTAGGTGAGTGATTTATTTAATTTTGAAATTTAATTTAATTAGATTTAGTTTAATTTAATTTGTGAATTTAATTTAATTGGTTATAATTTGATTGGTTTGTGATTTTTAGATTAGGAATTTAATTGGTTATTTAATTTAGGAATCAATTTAGTTATTTTAATTTCATTTCAATTAGTTATTTAATTTAATTTATTTTGGTTTCAATTTAATTAGATTTAATTTGGATTTAATTTGTGACATATATTTTAAATGTTTTAATTATTTTGGATTGGGCTTGGTGTGTTTTAAAACAGAGGTCCAACATGCGAACCAGAGGCGAAACAAGCGAGTTAAATCCGTCCAAATGCTAATTTCCGACTTTCCCATTCCGACGTCTGTTTCCCGCGGCTTCCACAATCAAAGAGGTAGTGTCTCCATACGAGACTCATCATCGGGACTTACATGCAAAAATGCAGTGCCTACATTCAGACTGTGGGACACAGAAACCGGCGACGCTGATCTAGGCTCACGGCCTAGTTGGGAGTACGGAATAGCTCGCGGGGAACTAAACCGGAGAAATAACATGGAGTCGCCACCCGGTGTGAACCGGGACAAAGATTTAAGGCCGCACTCACCCCTTGCAAGGGAAGACCTCAAACCGTTGGGTTCGGAATGGTCCCTTACTTAATGCCACTTGTAATGATATGATTTGTTCAATATCTTAACCGAATCTACACAACATGCTCAAGAGCAACCTATATCTAGTTCATGTTCATAAAGATAAATCCTATGTCTAAGTTTGCATGCTGGGAATAATAACACACGACAAACACGGCAATCAATCTCATGAACATACTTCAATTATATAATGCGGAAAACAAATAACAACATAAACATAATGAAAATTCTAAATGCAAAATAAATAACTAATCATGCTTAAAAATAAACAACTAAATCATGCTTAAAAATAAATAACATATTAGACTAAATCATGCTCGAATCCAAGGTTGGATGAAACGAAATACGTGTGTCTCTTAAGTAGTACGTGGCATTGTATCCCTAGTGCAAACCGCACTACCGTCCATTCGGTTTCAGCTACGGAATTTACGTCCAGGTTTCCATTCGATATACCACAAAAGAGAACACATATTCCGTTCATCCAAAATTCACATCATGCCTCAACAAATGACTCTCATGCGATAATATATCAAAAGAAATAAAAATAAATGAAAGATAATAAATAAAGAAGGTACCCTCAGGTCTAACCTCTTTTGTCATCTCACGAAAGCGTGTTACACGGCCGTCGGAAGGGTTGGTGTTCCGTAACTTTTCTGGTTCACTAATCCAACGTTATTCCTCGCTTTTTCGCTGCTGTTTGCTTACTGTTTCCGCGGTATTTGGGCAGTGTTTGGGCGTGATTCAGGGGGCTGTTTCAGGGGCTGTTTGGGCGTGATTCAGGGGCTGTGTCAGGGGTATTTTCGGTGGTTACAAGGGCTGTCTCAGGGGCTGTTTCAGAAGCTGTTTCAGGGGTGTTTTATTCACTATTTTGGGGTGTTTTAGGGGGAGTGTGGGCTGCTGTTTGTGGGTTCTTGTTCGGTGACTGTGGCCAGTGCGTTTTTAGCGTGTTTCACGGTGAAGGGGGCTTAATCCAGGTTTGTTTATTCACGATGCTTTGCAGGTTTTATTGAGGGCTGCCGAGAGTCTCAGTTCACGTGAGTGTGAGGTGTGGTTTAAGGTTTATTCTTGTTTGTTTGTTTTGTGCCATGAGTAAGTTGGGAGAAGGAGAGAGATGGTTAGGCGTGAAGGGAGAGTCTTGTGGTTGTTGAAGGGTAATTTGGTTAATGAGCAGTGGCTGCTTTGCGTGTGTTCCACGTGAAGAATGGGGACGGGTATTTGGTTTGTAGGAGGGGTGTGTCTTGTTCATGATTCAAGGGCTAGGGTTTATTGTCGGTTAGAGAGTAGTAAGGGGATTTGTGTGTTCGGCTATTTGGCAGTGAAGGAGCGGCTGTGTACGTGAGGGCAGTTTTGCGTTGAAGGTTTAAGAGGGGTTGAGGACGTGTTGTTGAGCGATGGGCTGATGAAGTGAATTGGCTGAATTGGCTGAGTGAAGGGTTGGTGAAGGCGTGAGTGGGCTGCAACGTGTGGAGCAGGCTGTGTGAAGGCAAATTACGTGAGTGGAGTGCCTGTTACGTGTTGGAAGGAATGGAAAGGGCTGTTGTGGTCTGTTTCACGTGGCTATGTGCGTGTCTTGGCTGTGTGATTTTGTGGCTTGCTGATTTGCTAGGGTTTAGTCGGTGGTGGGGTGACTTTGTGGCTATGTGTGTGTCGGTTAGAGGTGCAAAGACAGAGGAGGGTGGCTGCCTTGAGTACGAAAGAGAAGCGAGAGAGAGGGTCGTTGTTGAGTGAATATGTGTTTAGGGTTTTGCCAGTTTTTGTTTGTCTATGCTGCCGAGGGAGAGTTAGAGACGAGAGAGAGGGGGAGTTGTCGAAGGTTTATTGGTTTTGTGGTGAGAGGGAAGAAGAGGCCGTGAGTGGAGAGAGTGGCATAGGGGATTCACCGTGAGGCGTGAAGGTTGGTTTGTGTTGGTTGCTGCTTAACTTGTTATCGGTGATGGCTTCAACATGGTCAAGGGGTGCGTGAGTGAAGGCTTGTTGTAGTGTGAGAGGCTGCCGAGTGAAGGGAAGAAGATAGATCAGAGCTGCCAGGGTTTTTTAGTTTGGTCCATGCAGAGTGAAGGCTTAATTTTGAAATTTAATTTAATTAGATTTAGTTTAATTTAATTTGTGAATTTAATTTAATTGGTTATAATTTAATTGGTTTGTGATTTTTAGATTAGGAATTTAATTGGTTATTTAATTTAGGAATCAATTTAGTTATTTTAATTTCATTTCAATTAGTTATTTAATTTAATTGGTTTTGGTTTCAATTTAATTAGATTTAATTTGGATTTAATTTGTGACATATATTTTAAATGTTTTAATTATTTTGGATTGGGCTTGGTGTGTTTTAAAACAGAGGTCCAACATGCGAACCCAAAGCGAAACAAGCGAGTTAAATCCGTCCAAATGCTAATTTCCGACTTTCCCCTTCCGACGTCCGTTTCCCGCGGCTTCTTCAATCAAAGAGGTAGTGTCTTCATACGAGACTCATCATCGGGACTTACATGCAAAAATACAGTGCCTACATTCACCCCCACTTTGATGGGACTTGTGCAGTGTGTGACAATGACAATCCTATCAAAGTACGTGCAATGCATTTTTACTTACCTGGCTCGCCAGCTGCCACCTGACTTGTCTGCTGCTTCCAACTGAGTTGATATGGTGGCGAGGTGCCTCGACCCCTGGGCTTTGTTCCCAAACCACCGAATGTGAACTGTGTTGATGATGTAGTGGGCCCTCGACCCTGGGACACATCCCGACCTGCAACCGACAACGGGGGCACCTCGACCCTGGGCAACTCGACCCAATACCGCTGACAATGTGGGCCTCGCCCTCAAACTGATGATGCAGTGGGCCCTCGACCTTGGGACGCATCCCGGAACTACAACCGACAACGGGGGCACCTCGACCCAACACCGCTGACAATAGGGACCTCGCCCTCAATATGATGATGTAGTGGGCACCTCGACCCTGGGACGCATCCCGGAACTACAACCGACAACGGGGGCACTTCGACCCTGGGAACCTCGACCCAACACCACTGACAATAGGACCTCGCCTCATATGATGATGTATGGGCACCTCGACCCTGGGACGCATCCCGGAACTACAACCGACAACGAGGGCACCTCGACCCAGGGACGCATCCCAATACCGCTGACAATAGGGACATCGCCCTCAAACTGATGATGACGTGGGCCTCGCCCCCAAAACTGATACTTATGTGGGCCTCGCCCTTAACTGATATTGATGTGGGCCTTACCCCAAAACTGATACTGATGTGGGCCTCGTCCCAAAACTGATACTGATGTGGGCCTCGCCCCAGACTAATACTGATGTGGGCCTCGCCCGTAACTGATACTAACGTGGGCCTCGCCCCAGACTGATACTTATATGGGTCTCGCCCTCAAACTGATACTGATATGGGCCTCGCCCCTTTGTTGATACTGATTTGGGCCTCGCCCCCATGCTGATACTGATGTTAATATGGGCCTCGCCCTCAAAGTGCCATACCCGGCAAAACCGATTCTGAATTAACGTGGGCCTCGCCCTCAGAGTTCCATACCCGGCAAGACTGATACTCATAATAATGTGGGCCTCGCCCCCAGATGCCATACCCGGCAAGACTGATATTGAACCAATGTGGGCCTCACCCCCAGAATGCCATACCCGGCAGAACTAATACTAAACAAATATGGGCCTCGCCCACAGAATTCCATACCCGTCAGAACTGATACTGAACTGATGTGGGCCTCGCCCCCCAGAATGCCATACCCGGCAAAACTAATAATGTACTGTATGAGATGGTCCATTCCCGAACCGTTACTGTGATGTGGTCCATTCTTGAACCGTTACTGTGATGTGGTCCATTCCCGAACTGCGTTCCATCCTCGGAGTGCCATTCTCGACTTGTTCATTCCCGCACTGTGCTCCGTTCTTGGAGTGTCATTCTTGGCTTGTTCATTCCCTAACTGTGTTCTATTCTCGGAGTGCCATTCCCGGCTTGTTCATTCCCAAATTGTGTTTCCATTCCCGGAGTGCCAATCCCAGCTAGTTCATTCCCGAACTGTGTTCCATTCTCGGAGTGCCATTCCCGACTTGTTCATTCCCGAACCTTGCTCCATTCTTGGATTTCCATTCTTGGCTTGTTCATTCTCGAACTCTGCTCCATTCTCGGATTGTCATTCTTAGCTTGTGATGCAATGGGCCTCAACCCTATGACTCATCCCCAAAACTGATAGTGATGTGGGCCTCAACCTTGGGACTCATCCCCAAAACTGATGCTGAAGTAGGCCTCAACCCTAGGATTCCTTCCCGGATTTATTCCAAAACTCTGCTGATATGGGCCTCGACCCTAGGACTCATCCCCAAAACTACTACTCATATGTTGCGGATTCTGGTTGGCTTGTCTTTGCCGCTTTTTCTTTTCTTCTTTGAAACCTGTGAATACAAAACGAAACAAACATAAAAAGAATGCAAAATATGTTACGTGTATGCATGCATGCATCAATGATTTCCTATTCCGCTGGGTTAGGTCTTCCGCCAGTTCTCCAGGTGATTGCTCAGTCTTCTCTCCGGTCTCATGACTCAATATCATGTTATGTCCTTGATTCGCGATGTGGTAGACTGGTCGCCCCCAGTCTTGGTTTAGCTTTCTGTTCTCCGCTGTTTGCACTTGGTCAAGATGAACCACATGGTGGGGTCTTCCATATCATCATGCTATAGGCTATGAACTAGTCTCAATAGTTATACATATCATTATCCTCAAAGAATGGTCAGTAATGAAACCAGAGAACCTTCAAAACACTCAATGCAACTCAAATCCAAGTCTTTGAATAAGTGATCTAAGCTAGACTCAAAGTGTGTGTGTGTGTGCAAAGGTTCATTTGCAGATTCATCCCCATGTAAGGCAACTCAATGATTTCGTCAAAAAATTGGGATCGATGGGTCAAACCAACCTAGATGTCTCAATTATGCCTGCAGTTGCTTTTTCGTGCTCAATGTGGTATGTTTTATCTTTATTTTCCTTTGTCTCTCATTTTTTCTTTTCATTTTGAACTTTTTTTTTCTTTTTCTTCTCTTTTTCAATTTTTTTCTCGCTTTTTTTTTTTGCAACACACCTACCCTTTAAGGTAGCATTTCTCCTCATGGTGGTCCTAATACTCGCCCATGGGTAGCTTCACGCTTATCGGTTATAGGCGGTTTATTTCTTTTCTTTAGAGACTTTTTTTTTCAACCATACCACACATCATAACACAAGCAAGTCATGATAGACATCTAAGCAAAAGGTCATTCATCGACCCGCAATTTCTTCAACTAGTCACCTTGCCAACTACTCAGGTTTTCACCGCTAAGAACCTATAGTGAAGTGCTTACGAGTGTAGCATAGATCAACAATTCAAAGCATCAGATAAAAGCACATCAAGAGTTTATCGTTTCTAAGATTTCATCCTAAAGCAAACGATTTCATCATCGGACTTATGTCTAACTATCAAGGACTAAAAACAAACAATTTTTTTTCTTTTTTTCTTTTTTTTTTTTTTTTTCTTTTTTTTCTTTTTTTTTTCTTTTTTTTTTCTTTTTTCTGAAGGCCCCCCCTATGGTATTTCTATCATTGCAGTAAAGTTTTCAGTTTCTCGGCTTCCTTTTTCCCGATATCCATGTTTGTTAAACTTTTTTTTTTGACAAGTCTTCTTTTTCCTAACCCAACGAATATCTATGATGGCTTTTAAGACACGGGGTTAACATGATGCGTGTATGCATGAGATGCGTGAGATACGTGCGATGTATGTAATATATAAGCCCATTTAAGAATTTTTACACTAGTTGGCCCATTATCGTTTTAAAGTATTCAATCATACTATTGCGCGCGGTACAAACTTGTCCCAGTTGAAAAGGCCCAACAGGTTTACACTTTGCGATAACATGGCTAAACAACTTCAAATGATAAGAGGCCCACACATAAAATAACCCATCGACATTTTAGAAGCTTTTGGCCCAACTGTCAAAGGACACGAACTCGTCCCAGTTTAAAATGGCCCAACAAGTTCACATCTTTTGACAAAAGGTCCAACTGGATCCAAATGACGACGGTCCAAAACATCAACATAAAAAAAATATTTTCTACTAGTTCTACGACTAAGGTTCACATGTGGGTTTACGGGAGTGCGGACAAAGGCTCTCGCTGACGAAGGCTCTCGCTAACAATGCCTTTAACTAAACCCATTAACCCACTATAGACACGGTCAACTAAATAACAAATCATAAACATCACAAGACATGATTTCGGGGCCGATTCTCTATCCTCAGTGGAGTCGCCAGACTGTAGGACACAGAACTTGACGACGCTATTCTAGGCTCGCGGCCTAGTTGGGAGTACAAAATAACATGGAGTCGCCACCCGGTGTGAACCGGGACAAAGATTTAAGGCCGCACTCACCCCTCGCAAGGGAAGACCTCAAACCGTTGGGTTCGGAATGGTCCCTTACTTATGTCACTTGTGACGATATGATTTGTGCAATAAACTAACCGAATCTATTCAATATTCATGCTCAATGGTAATCTACGTCTAGTATGCATTCATCAAAATAACTCCTAATCTAAGTTTGCATGCTCGAAAATAAGTCTTTAAACGGCAAACACGCAATATCATACAATGAGCACATTGAGCCATTTAAACCAAAATAAACAAATAACTATTTAAACATAATCATAAACTAAACAAAATACCATGCATAAAATAACAAAATCATGCTTGAAAATAAACAATAAACTAGACTATATATCATGCTTTAAATAATAACTAAATAATCTAACTACTACAAACATGCTCAAACACGAGTTTTTTTATTGGTCAGTGTGCGATGAGGCTATGTGTACGTGGGGGCAGTGTGAGGGAATGGCTGCGTGAAGAGAGGGACCAGTGTTGTTACGTGTGGAGAGAGATAAGGAGAGAGATGGGCGTGAGCTTTTATTTTTCACGTTCTGGATGGTTTGTTTAGTTAGTGGGTTGGTCAAGGTGGCTTATGGACGTGCTGATGAGTTTAGCGTGAAGTTGAGGCAGTGGCTTGTTGGAGGGTGTTGTTTTGGTGGGTGTGTGATGCGGCAATGGAAAGATTTTGGGAGGCTTTTGTGTGATCAGCTAGGGTTTTTCTGTGTTTTTTCTTCAGAATGAGCCGGCCAGGGTTTGAATTGTGTGGAGAAAGGTTATTTTTATAGGCCAATGGAGGGGGTTTACTTGTTGGGGAAGGAATCAAATTTGTGTATTAATTAAGAGATATTTTTAATTTAGTATGTGATAGGGAAAATCTTTTAATTAAGGGAAGTGATTTGATTTATTCTTTTTAGTTAAGGATATGATTTATTTAAATGGTAGGTGATTTAATTAAATTAGGAATGTGATTTATGTATTTTAGGAAAGGGATTAATTTAATTTAGGAAGGTGATTTAATTTGTGAAATGTGTTTTAATTTAATTTAATTTTGTTTTAATTATTTAATTTGTGAGATGTGTTTTAAATGTTTTAATTATTTTTTTGGATGTGATTTAATGGGTTTGGTGTGTTTTAAAATAGAGGTCCAACAAGCGAATCTAAAGCGAAACAAGCGAGTTAAATCTGACAAAATACTAATTTCCAACTTTACCCTTCCAACGTCCGTTTCCCGCGGCTTTCACAACTAAAGAGGTAGTGTCTCCATATGAGACTCATCATCGGGCTGATATGCAAAAATGCAATGCCTACGCGTGTCCGGTGCGTGAGGGAGCGTCCGACATTGTCTAGGCGGTGGTCCAGCGTCAATGGATTCATCTCGTCGAGGGGATGCTCCAAATGTGGTCACATGTCAGAAACGGAGATCGAACGATGTTGAAAACTCTCTTTCTCTCTCTGTCCATGTACTTTCTCTCTCTTCTGGGTAATCCTCTCTCATGCTATCGGTTTCTCTCTCTAAAACTCCAAGAAATTACTCTCAAACTCCTCTGGATTTCCTCGACACTCTTTCTTTGGTTTGTAAAATTGATTCACCTTATATAGCTCTCCATCCAATCTCTCAAAAATGCCCTCACCTCATCTTCTTCTTCATTCAAAACCAATCTCCACTTGACTTCATCCTCTAGCAACTCTTGATATGCCATGAGATCTGGATTATGCTGTTGGAGTTTTGGGCGATGGGGCGCAGCAGAAGCGCGAATCGGGCGAAATTGTATTTTAAAACTTTTTCAAATTACCAAATAAATTATTCAATATCTAATATGAATAATTTATTCATATTTCACCTAAACCTATTTATTTAATATCAAATATTAACATAAACATAGTTGAAACTTTGTGAAACTTTTACGAAAACTGTTTTTCCGCAAAATGGCCTAAAACACGTTTTTGACCGAACCGACCACCCGACACTTATGGGGACTACCCAGGTCAGCCCCATAGTGTCAGGGCAGTTCATGGCTGCCCGAAAAGTGACGGATTCACTGTTTGGACCGCTGTCACCTGGTTGGCTCAAAATCCACCCGGTAATGCCGTTTTTGGCCGTTTTCACTTATTTCAAGTCGGAAACACTTTCCGGTAATTGTGCCAACTCCCAAAAAACATCCAAAATATTTATAACACAACAATGTCATTACAAAATCAGATTCATTTCTAGGTCTTACACAGAAAACGAAATTGTCTAATTTTCATGCTTAAATCCAACAATTCTAGACTAAATCAATTAATCTCAACACCAAATGAGTCCCACCACAAATGAACAACTCTAGAACAATTCTAGACTATCTAAGAGTGGATCAACAACTCTAGAATGGCAACAATATTTTCCAACAATAATTTGAACAAATTGGAATGAATTACACTAATTCCATCAAATAACACTTCACACATGCACTAATCTTGCATTTCAATTCACCACAACCAAAAGCCCCAAATTTTGCAAGTAAAGAAAAAATCCAAAATCTATTCTAGGAATCAAAAGAATAATAAACAAAGTTTCCAAGCTCAAGCATAAAGAATTACCTAATTCTCCTTTTTCCTAAGCTAAGTTTCTTGTTTTTCTTCACCTTTTTGGCTTGAATCATCATTAAAATGAGAACCCATTTTCTCCATGGACCTCTCGGCAATGGCAGCAAGTGAAGAAGAGAGAGAAACAAAATTTTTTCATTTAAAAAACATGTTGACTGAATTTGTGGGGACATTTTTGTCCAAAACTAATTTAATCAAATCAAATTCAATTAATAAAAGCCAACTTTATTGTAACAAATCACATTTGAACACATATAAAGTTTACTTTAATCATGCCAAGTAACCAAATAATAATTGGACAAATCCATAACATTTATGGAAAAGTTTGACTAATTAATCATTGTAATATTTAACAATTAAATATTCAAAAATCAATTAATGTAATTATTATTATATATATGTATTTTTATTTACAATAAATAAAAAATACATATATTTATGGCATGCGTCAAAATCTCATTTGACGAATAATTAATGTGTATCTAATCGTATTATGTATCAAATACAAATACACAGTAATTATTAGCGGACAAAATTCCCTAATGCATGTGTTATTGTTTAACCGATTAAATGATCCGAATTAACTCATTTAATCCGGTGAAGTATTATGAATAATCTGTATTATTCATATCGAGTTGCCCAAGTGCTCAACGAGTACACTTCATATTGTAGGACTCTCTTAGTTTAGGTTTATCATCACGAAATCCAATTTCATGTCCATAATCCACCCACTCATGAATTATGACGACCATGTATAATCTCGCTAAACTATGTAAGTTGAGGTCATAGCATACGTATAATCCCTCCGTCACAGACCATCCGTATTATACCTGGGATATAGATCAGAACGTTAAATCTGTTCGGTATAATACAGTCGACTTTCAACTTACGATCTCTAAATAACACTCAGAACTGGTTTCCGATGTTATACTACGGCCATGGATTTACTAGATTGTAAACATGTGCTGGATGCCTATGCCTTGTACACAGGACTGACAGATCCTATCTTGATACGTACAGGATATCATGAGCATCAGTCCACACCCAACGAACAGGCGGAGGTCTGATCATGAATATATCGTTGACGTGACTGCCATCAAGTGTGGAGGATAGCTCATATATCCAGTGGTATCTCAAGTCGAAGGACCACTATGCTTGCTCAACTCGAGAAGGTTCCTATTGACGTTGGTGTACCATCTGTTAGGAACCTTCACTGAGTCGTTCAGTGTCTTATCAAATAAACACCTACATGTTTATACGAGTCTCCCGAGACTCATGATTCACTGGGATAAACCATCGGACCAAGTCATGATATACGACATGTACTGGTCTCAGTGGATTTTACTAACCGACCCGTGTTAGTAAATCTTGACCAGGAACTTTATTTAAGGATATGCAACTAATAGTGCGCTTCCCAATGTTAATTACAAACTACGTTGTAATCGCGCACTATACTGTAAATCCTAGGGTCTTTGTCTAATATACACATATCACTGAACCAGATTCAGTTTCGATCTAATCGTAATCAGATACCTAATCACAATTAGATCGAATAAGTGTATAAAAGACAAGGGTGCTACCACTAAAATTAGTAATATTATGGAAAATACAATTTCTCGTATTTATGAATCGGACATAAATACGATCCGGATTGGCACTTCGAGCACAAACCCTAACAATTTCTCCCACTTGCTCTAGTGCCAATCCCCAATATCATATACACATCTCAATGTGTATCACATACCGTGACCCTCAAGAGCTCACCTTGCACTCAAGACGTAGGCAACAACAAGTAAGCATGCTTTAACAAATCGAGTATGTCCAACAAACTCAACCGTTTTCCTTAGCCAGCATCATTCATATTTTGTAGAATCCAAATTCCACATCAATATAACTCAGACGATATATCAGCATTATGTTATAGCTACTAAGTTGTCTATGTATTTAGAGATCAAATCCAAATACTTTGCAGACAACCGCAAACACTACACTAATACGAAGACTTCTAATCTATTAGGTCACTATGCAACTTCATAACTCAGAACATCATAAGTTGCAACTCATTCCACTATTTTAGTAGAATCATCTGGGACACTCCCACTACATCCTTTCTGAATTTAAACGACATAGATGATCTAATGTCATAATTAGAATCAAAACTAATATGACCTTATGGTTGCTGACTAAATTCTCCATGTATGAGAAACTCGTTCTTAATATCTCAAATATCACAAAGAACATGTTTCTAGAACCATCATATGGCCTATCCCATATCAAAATAACTTGTAACAATTACAATTAAATTGATATCTTTAATCGCACATAATATAGTATTCATTACACCATCATCTTATGATGCATAAGATTGACTAGACATTCCAATCAATCTTTCTTTCGACAAAGGAATCATCTTTTACGAAAGATGAATATTATATACATAAAAGACACGTTAACTGTCAAACAGTTATACTAATTATCATACAGATAGCCTAAATGTGTCATTTATTAGATCATATCTAATGTACGATTAATAGGAGTTACTCACAAGTCTCTCAGTTTTATATCTTATATAAAACTTTATATCAAATATAATAGAGACTGCTCCCACTGCTAACACGGAGAGAAGAAGACTTAGGATATATAACACTAGAAAGAAATTTGTACGCTACCACTGACCCTTACTGACAAAAATGTATTCCCTATACTTCGATGAAACCAGATAATCTGACTGATATCAAAATCAGAGAACACGGATTTCCGGAATGCTTATCTGAGTCTACAACAGGCTCCATAAGCTAGTATATCAAACTGTGATATTAGCATAATACAAACTCTAGGGCCATTCTAGAATGAATTCTTCAAACTTAGAAATCACGACGGATCTCTCATTCGAAGAAATCACTCAAGAACTCCACTTTGTATTTTTCAGCCAAAATACAGTTTAATATCAACATTAACCAACAGATCATTAATTGTTCAATTAGTGCGACTAGAGACAAGTTTTCTCAGAATCTACAATAGACTACTGAGCATAATCTTTCTCACTGTCATACTATAAAGGTCAAACGCTTATCAAGCTCACTTTGCTTTTGCTGCGCAAATAATTTGCACATTTTATAAACAATTCATAATGAAAGCCTAATCAAGTTCAAAACTTGATCGTAGTAAGCTATGAACAATTTTAGATCTATGGTTCAATGGTAATTTCCGAAATCGATATCAAATATCGCTCCCACTATAAGTTATAGGATAGTTTTTTTTTATAAGAAAACAACATAATCATTAAGTATCAAATACTTTGTAAATGATTCCGACATCCTATTGGACTTATACGGAAGTTGTCTAAGGGTCTTTTCATCTTATTAATTACGTAGTTCCATTACAATTTATCATTCTCACATTTGAATTCACTAAGTCAAGTCCTTTCTACAATCGTCAACATCCAATGTCAACCAGCAAGTAACAAAATAATTTTATTACTCGAGATCGAGAAAAGATATTCTATAAAAAAGAATACAATATTCCATTGAATAGAATAAATGATAAACCTATCACTCGTACCTCCGAGGCACAAGTACTTTCAATTATATAACAATTATACAAAAGAAAGTCTCAAATCTTAAACTTTTCAAGATTCGAATTTTCTACCTATACATATCAATATGTAATAATAGAAACAAATGGAACCTAAATTAAATAGATGAATTAGTGTAAATGGAGCATAACCCCAAGAGAATTGAAAACCAATTCGGTAACACTCAATATCAACGAATCAAATCATATAAGATTCGATAACTCCCACTGGCCAATTCCATCAAGATGGAATCGTGGAAGTTTAATCTTGAGTATGAATCACATTCATTAAATAACTATAGAATTAATTGCCTTAAATTCATGCGTTTGATTAAATCAAACATCTTCGAACAATTCAAAGACGCGCAATGAATTTATAAAGATACAATTTTCAACACTACATATAGAATATATTTAAACTATTCAAAATATTATATCTGAGTTTCATTCGAAACATATTGACAGTTCTTGAACAATTCAAGATGTTCAATTTGTTCTCTATTAGAAACACGTAACTAAGTCATGACAATTCATCAACTGAGTTACGAAGCAAAGAAAACTCTACAAGGTAATTTATAATTCATTAAACTACACACATCCAATGTATTAGTTTAATCGTTACGGGTCACAAAACCCGATTAACATCCAATGTCAATTTAATTTAAAGTCCAATGGGCTTTCAATTAATTTCTAAAGGCATGGAATTTTGGTCAATATGGGTCAAACCCAAATACCAAAGCCCATTAAAGGAATCACCCTTATTTGCCAAGAAATCAATTTAGGCCCATTAGGGCCAATTAAAATTTTAAAGGTCCATTAGTTATATTTGGACTTTATGGATATGGTTTTGGGCCCAATTGGATCCAACCAATTAGCCTAAACTAAACTTAGCCCAACCAAGCCCAATTACAATTTTACAAGCCCAATTCCAAATTTGGCCCAATTAATTAAATTCCAAATTTCCAAATTTCATAATTTAATTAACCTAAGTGTATAGCCATAATTAATTACTCAAATTAATATTTCCAAAACACCAATTTACACAATTAATTATGCTTATCATCATCAAAACATGTCCAACACATTTGAATAAAAAAATCAATCATTTTCATGCTACAAGCTCACAGCAATTTAGGGTTTTTCATGTCCGATTCGGAATTCAATCCAATTAAATCCTAAATCAACATTACCCAAGTGATTTCAACTCATCCAATGATCAAAAACAAAAAATCACCCTGACATATAGGGCAAGCATACATTCGGCCAAGCCAAGAGATTAGGGAAAATTTGATCCAACTCAATTTTCATCAAATTGATCATGCATAACACTATGTTATCATCATTCAAGCATGTTCCAACAATCAATTTCATCAAAGCATGCTCAAATCAATTTTACCCAATTTTACCCTAATTTCAATTTCATGCTCAAAATGGCCCTGATACCATTGTTGGGATTCTAGATTAGTCCCAAGATCGATTTCAAGCAATGAAACATGTGTCAATACTCAAAGAAGAATGGTGGAATCATACTTACATTGATCGGTTATGCGATGCGTCGAACAAAAAACCTTTGCTCCTCCTTGGAAGCTCTCGGCAATGGGCTTCTTTGTGTTCCTTTGAATTTCGGTCATCCCTCCATTGATGCTCCAAGCTTTGCAAAAGGTGATTCCATGCTTATGGGTTTGTTTCCCTATCACCTTGGATGACTCTTCATGTGCTAGCATTGGAAAAATTTGCCACAAATTTTCCCATTCCTTCTTGTTATTTTCGGCCTTGCCAAGAAAATGGAGAAAGAAGAAGTTTGGCCCCTGGCCGATTGTTGGAGAGAAATAGAGGAGGAAGTGTGTTGTTGTATTTTGGTTTCCAAACCTAAATCAACTTATTCCAAAAATTGTTACCAAAATTTTGGTATTAGGCTTTCAAAAAGTCAAACCAAAATATGGAGCCAAAATGGCAATAAATGCCTTCCAACTACTCACATCACTCATGAATGTCCAACAAAGGTTTCCCACCATATCATCTCGCAAAATATGTGTGAGTGGGTTAAAACCAATGGGAGAGTCCCTCTCATACCCCCAAGGTTTTTCACCATAAAATCTCGCAAAATATCTCATCACATCTCATCTCATATCTGGCCACTATTATACATAACCCGGCAGCACAAATACAACAACATGCATCATCCAATACAATCATATCTCACATCCAATCCATCAATCTCATCTCAACAATCATGAATTCATATTTCTCATGCTTTCAATTAATCAATGTTTATATCTCCACAAAATATATATATAAATATATAAATATATAGTTATAATTTTACAAATATATATATATAGACTTTCACAACAACCATCAATCAACAAACAATTATGTTAAGGGAATCATCATGCATTGTACTTACCTCTATCCATGTAAAAACCCTTAATATGTCTATATCCTCGCTAAGAATCTGAAAAATATAAAATTACGATCAGGTCCCTCAATTATTCCAATATGATGATTTTACCCCTAAACTTTCTAAATTTCCATTTTAGCCCCTAAACTTTTCTAATATGTCGAAATAGTCCTAAAACTCTTAAATATTACTATTTAACCCCTGAAAACCATAATTTACAGAATTTCTCTCTTAATCATGTAAATATACAATTAAGTCCAAAACTTTCAAATTCTATCATTTACACCTCAAAGTGGTAAAATCACATACTGAGCTCCAACGACCTCCAAATCTCACAGCGAAAGAGCCGCTGGTTAGCAAACATCTCAAGGATCACGGTGATGGTGGTGATAGGGGCTAAAACACGGCGGTTACCGACGATATGTTAAACACCGATAACTACCATATTTTGCTCGTTTCTCAACAACATAAGGTCCCATTTGGGCAAAAAAAAGTGTCTAACTCGCGTATCTCGATGCGGGGAAAATTCGGGTCCTAGATGTGTCATACACGCGCGGCGGCGCGTGGAGTGCGTGGACAGTAAGGTGTCGGCGCGTGTCTGGTGCGTGAGGGAGCGTTCGGCATTATCTAGGCGGCGGTCCAGCGTCAATGGATTCATCTCGTCGAGGGGATGCTCCAGATGTGGTCACATGTCGAAAACGGAGATCGGACGATGTTGAAAACTCTGTTTCTCTCTCTGTCCATGTACTTTCTCTCTCTTCTGGGTAATCCTCTCTCATGCTCTCGGTTTCTCTCTCTAAAACTCCAAGAAATTACTCTCAAACTCCTCTGGATTTCCTCGACACTCTTTCTTTGGTTTGTAAAATTGATTCACCTTATATAGCTCTCCATCCAATCTCTCAAAAATTCCCTCACCTCATCTTCTTCTTCATTCAAAACCAATCTCCACTTGGCTTCATCCTCTAGCAGCTCTTGATAAGCCATGAGATCTGGACTATGCTGTTGGAGTTTTGGGCGATGGGGCGCAGCAGAAGCGCGGATCGGGCGAAATCGTATTTTAAAACTTTTTCAAAATACCAAATAAATTATTCAATATCTTATATGAATAATTTATTCATATTTCACCTAAAGATATTTATTTAATATCAAATATTAACATAAACATAGTTGAAACTTTGCGAAACTTTTACGAAAACTGTTTTTCTGCAAAATGCCCTAAAACACGTTTTTGACCGAACCGACCACCCGACACTTATGGGGACTACCCAGGTCAGCCCTAATAGTATCAGGGCAGTTCATGGCTCCCCGAAAAGTGACGGATTCACTGTTTAGATAGTTTTCACCCGGTTGGCTCAAAATCCACCCGGTAACGCTGTTTTTGGCCGTTTTCACTTATTTCAAGTCGAAAACACTTTCCGGTAATTGTGCCAACTCCCAAAAAACATCCAAAATATTCATAACACAACAATGTCATTACAAAATCAGATTCATTTCCAGGTCTTACACAGAAAACGAAATTGTCTAATTTTCATGCTTAAATCCAACAATTTCTAGACTAAATCAATTAATCTCAACACCAAATGAGTCCCACCACAAATGAACAACTCTAGAACAATTCTAGATTATCTAAGAGTGGATCAACAACTCTAGAATGGCAACAATATTGTCCAACAATAATTTGAACAAATTGGAAAGAAATTACACTAATTCCATCAAATAACACTTCACACATGAACTAATCTTGCATTTCAATTCACCACAACCAAAAGCCCCAAATTTTGCAAGTAAAGAAAAAATCCAAAATCTATTCTAGGAATCAAAAGAATAATAAACAAAGTTTCCAAGCTCAAGAGCATAAAGAATTACCTTAATTCTCATTTCTCCTAAGCTAAGTTTCTTGTTTTTCTTCACCTTTTTGGCTTGAATCATCATTAAAATGAGAACCCATTTTCTCCATGGACCTCTCGGCAATGGCAGCAAGTGAACAAGAGAGAGAAACAAAATTTTTTCATTTAAAAAACATATTGACTGAATTTGTGGGGACATTTTTGTCCAAAACTAATTTAATCAAATCAAATTCAATTAATAAAAGCCAACTTTATTGTAACAAATCACATTTGAACACATATAAAGTTTACTTTAATCATGCCAAGTGTCCAAATAATAATTGGACAAATCCAAAACATTTATGGAAAAGTTTGACTAATTAATCATTGTAATATTTAACAATTAAATATTCAAAAATCAATTAATGTAATTATTATTATATATATATGTATTTTTTATTTACAATAAATAAAAAATACATATATTTATGGCATGCGTCAAGATCTCATTTGACGAATAATTAATGTGTATCTAATCGTATTATGTATCAAATACAAATACACAATAATTATTAGCGGACAAAATTCCCTAATGCATGTGTTATTATTTAAACAATTAAATGATCTGAATTAACTCATTTAATCCGGTGAAGTATTATGAATAATTTGTATTATTCATATCGAGTTGCCCAAGTGCTCAACGGGTACACTTCATATTTTAGTACTCTCTAAGTTTAGGTTTATCCATCACGAAATCCAATTTCGTGTCCATAATCCACCCACTCATGAATTATGACGACCACGTATAATCTCGCTAAATTATGCAAGTTGAGGTCATAGCATACGTATAATCCCTCCGTCCCAGGCCATCCGTATTATACCTGGGATATAGATCAAAACGTCAAATTCGTTCGGTTTAATACAGTCGACTTTCAACTTACGATCTCTAAATAACACTCAGAACTGGTTTCCGATGTTATACCAAGGCCATGGATTTACTAGATTGTAAACATGTGCTGGATGCCTATGCCTTGTACACAGGACTGACATATCCTATCTTGATACGTACAGGATATCATGAGCATCAGTCCACACCCAACGAACAGGCGGAGGTCTGATCATGAATAGATCGTTGACGTGACTGCCATCAAAGTGTGGAGGATAGCTCATATATCCAGTGGTGTCATTTATTAGATAGTATCTAATGTATGATTAATAGGAGTTACTCACAAGTCTCTCAATTTTATATCTTATATAAAACTTTATATCAAATATAATAGAGACTGCTCCCATTGCTAACACGGAGAGAAGAAGACTTAGGATATATAACACTAGAAAGAAATTCGTACGCTCTAACTGACCCTTACTGACAAAAATGTATTCCCTATACTTCGATGAAACCAGATAATCTGACTGATATCAAAATCAGAGAACACGGATTTCCGGAATGCTTATCTGGGTCTACAATAGGCTCCATAAGCTAGTATATCAAGTTGTGATATTAGCAGAATACAAACTCTAGGGCCATTCTAGAATGAATTCTTCAAACTAAGAAATCACGACGGATCTCTCATTCGAAGAAATCACTCAAGAACGCGACTTTGTATTTTTCAGCCAAAATACAGTTTAATATCAACATTAACCAACATATCATTAATTGTTCAATTAGTGCGACTAGAGACAAGTTTTCTCAGAATCTACAATAGACTACTGAGCATAATATTTCTCACTGTCATACTATAAAGGTCAAACGCTTATCAAGCTCACTTTGCTTTTGTTGCGCAAATAATTTGCACATTTTATAAACAATTAATAATGAAAGCCTAATCAAGTTCAAAACTTGATCGTAGTAAGCTATGAACAACTTTAGATCTATGGTTCAATGGTAATTTCCGAAATCGATATCAAATATTGCTCCCACTATAAGTTATAGGATAGTTTTTTCCGATAAGAAAACAACATAATCATTAAGTATCAAATACTTTGTAAATGATTCCGACATCCTATTGGACTTATACGGAAGTTGTCTAAGGGTCTTTTCATCTTATTAATTACGTAGTTCCATTACAATTTATCATTCTCACATTTGACTTCACTAAGTCAAGTCCTTTCTACAATCGTCAACATCCAATGTCAACCAGCAAGTAACAAAATAATTTTATTACTCGAGATCGAGAAAAGATATTCTATAAAAAAGAATACAATATTCCATTGAATAGAATAAATGATAAACCTATCACTCGTACCTCCGAGGCACAAGTACTTTCAATTATATAACAATTATACAAAAGAAAGTCTCAAATCTTAAATTTTTCAAGATTCTAATTTTCTACCTATACATATCATATATGTAATTATAGAAACAAATGGAACCTAAATTAAATAGATGAATTAGTGTAAATGGAGCATAACCCCAAGAGAATTGAAAACCAATTCGGTAACACTCAATATCAACGAATCAAATCATATAAGATTCGATAACTCCCACTGGCCAATTCCATCAAGATGGAATCGTGGAAGTTTAATATTGAGTAAGAATCACATTCATTAAATAACTATAGAATTAATTTCCTTAAATTCATGCGTTTGATCAAATCAAACATCTTCGAACAATTCAAAGACGCGCAATGAATTTCTAAAGATACAGTTTTCAACACTACATATAGAATATATTTAAACTATTCAAAATATTCTATCCGAGTTTCATTAGAAACATATTGACAGTTCTTGAACAATTCAAGACGTTCAACTTGGTCTCTATTAGAAACACGTAACTAAGTCATGACAATTCATCAACTGAGTTACGAAGCCAAGAAAACTCTACAAGGTAATTTATAATTCATTAAACTACACACATCCACTGTATTAGTTTAATAAATATGTGGTCCAATGACAATCATCGGTTAAATGAGATTTAATCACTTCCTGAATACAATATTCATTAAATGGATAAGGATATGTGTGCACAGTCCTAAGTTATTTATTTAACCGAATATTTTCTTAATGTTTATCTTTTCATTAATGACACTACTAGTTATATTAAAATATGTAGTAACTGTTTATACAGAACAAGTAACTATCCAATAGTCACAAGTTCTGATATCAAATATCAAAACAGTCATTAAATATTATTTTAATTAACTAGACGGGAGATCCTGTATCTAATACCTACAGTCGTCGTATTGAGAGAATCGATATTCTCTATACACAACTATATGTATCTCTCTTTCTTAAGCTTTATAATTTGCGTTCAATTATTCACAACATTTGCAAATATTCGATTAGCAAATTATGTCAGACACGTGACTTCTAAAAGTCACTAAAGCCAAGAAACGTCATTATAAGACAAACAAATACTAAAGGGGCTTTCTTAATGCCAGTCAAAAATCTCGAGACATGAACTATTCAAGTCAATTCTTACTACATAAGAAACAATTCTAAATAGAAAAATATCCTAAAGCAGATATCTATTTAGATTACTTATCGTGACTTAGTAACTAAGTCACAAACCATCTTGATTTTCAAAAGAAAATCGGAACAACAGTTCCCGATGGTTTCAACTAATCTATCAATATCTAAGTCTACTGTCACCTATTCTAGAACTACGCAACCATAAGTAAAGTCAGAAAAGTTATTCAAGTAATAAGCTATGCAGTGAATTAGAAGCTTAAAACTATAAATAATATAGAATAAAGGAAAACGAAAGCTGTAAATTCCATAAAATATTACGCACTACTTAAGTTATGGATTTTAAACCTAGCAGTGTCTCCCACTACTTTACGTAATACTGTAATCCCTAACGGACAACGGCAAT
Source organism: Zanthoxylum bungeanum (assembly GCA_019454045.1). Taxonomy (NCBI): domain Eukaryota; kingdom Viridiplantae; phylum Streptophyta; class Magnoliopsida; order Sapindales; family Rutaceae; genus Zanthoxylum; species Zanthoxylum bungeanum. The sequence continues at coordinate 91,863 of SKCR01033585.1, read as the reverse complement.
TCAATAATTAAATCGATTTCCATAGTGAGAGTAGGATCCTATGAATTTATTTCGACTCACAGCTTTGGAACGTTCTCGCCTACGTATATTCATTAGGTAGACAACACATTGTCAATCACTCACCAGTGACTCCTGGTTTCAGTCCTGATCGTTTCTCGCTGTGACAGCTTTGGCACGTTCACAGGGAGGCGTATCAAGGCTACACTTGTTAATGACAAATCAAGCTATCGGTGTAGTTCTGACAGCTTTGGTACGTTCAGGATTTCCACTTTCACTTGAATTTATCCAGTATCTATATACAACCAGAATGGATAATAATCCTATAACTACACCCTCACAGCTTTGGCACGATCTCGGATGCACTTATAGAAAAATACCCATAAACTGTACTGACAAGACGGACCAAGAAACATGTATCCAATACACGTTACTTTACAGCCATATTTAAAAGCGAGGATTTTCCTATGGAAGTTTTACTCTACATTCAATTCAGAATTTTATCTAAATTATTTTCTAAACAATTCAATTTTACCTGATATAAATTATAACTTAATTTAACAATTAAATTTTCGTTACATTTTCGTTAGCGAAGAACCGAAAAGTAAAGAAATATATATAGATTCCTAGCATGTGTGAACATTAAAATTAGATTAAATATCAAATATCAAGCATGAATAATGTAATGGATGAAGCATCAGACCCGCTCTAATACCATTTTTGTTGGGGTTTTGGGCGATGGGGCGCAACGGAAACGCGGGTCGGCCGAAATCGTATTTTAAAACTTTTTCAAAATACCGAATAAATTATTCAATATCTAATATGAATAATTTATTCAGATTTCACCTAAACCTATTTATTTTATATCAAATATTAACATAAACATAGTTGAAACTTTGCGAAACTTTTACGAAAACTGTTTTTCCGCAAAATGGCCTAAAACACGTTTTTGACCGAACCGACCACCCGACACTTATGGGGACTGCCCAGGTCAGCCCCAATAGTGTCAGGGCAGTTCATGGCTGCCCGAAAAGTGACGGATTCACTGTTTGGACATCCGTCACCCGGTTGGCTCAAAATCCACCCGGTAACGCCGTTTTTGGCCGTTTTCACTTATTTCAAGTCGGAAACACTTTCCGGAAATTGTGCCAACTCCCAAAACACATTCCAAATATTCATAACACAAAAATTTCATTACAAAATCATATTCATTTCCAGGTATTACACAGATAACGAAATTGCCTAATTTTCATGCTTAAATCCAACAATTTCAAGACTAAATCAATTAATCTCAACACCAAATGAGTCCCACCACAAATGAACAACTCTAGAACAATTCTAGACTATCTAAGAGTGGATCAACAACTCTAGAATGACAACAATATTTTCCAACAATAATTTGAACAAATTGGAATGAAATTACACTAATTCCACCAAATAACACTTCACACATGCACTAATCTTCCATTTCAATTCACCACAACCAAAAGCCCCAAATTTTACAAGTAAAGAAAAAAACCTAGATCTATTCTAGCAATCAAAAGAATAAGAAACAAAGTTTCCAAGCTCAAGAGCATAAAAAATTACCTTAATTCTCCTTTTTCCTAAGCTTAGTTTCTTGTTTTTCTTCACTTTTTTGCTTGAATCATCATTCAAATGAGAACCCATTTTCTCCATGGACCTCTCGGCAATGGCAGCAAGTGAACAAGAGAGAGAAACAAATTTTTTCATTTAAAAAACATGTTGACCGAATTTGTGGGGATATTTTTGTCCAAAACTAATTTAATCAAATCAAATTCAATCAATAAAAGCCAACTTTATAGAAACAAATCACATTTGAACACATATAAAGTTTACTTTAATCATGCCAAGTGTCCAAATAATAATGGGACATATCCATAACATTTATGGAAAAGTTTGACTAATTAATCATTGTAAGATTTAACAATTAAATATTCAAAAATCAATTAATGTAATTATTATTATATATATGTATTTTTATTTACAATAAATAATAAATACATATATTTATGGCATGTGTCAAAATCTCATTTGATGAATAATTAATGTATATCTAATCGTTTTATGTATCAAATATAAATACACAATAACTATTAGCGGACAAAATCCCCTAATGCATGTGTTATTATTTAACCGATTAAATGATCTGAATTAACTCATTTAATCCGGTAAAGTATTATGAATAATCTGTAGTATTATATATTATAATAACAGCTCAAGCAAACATCCCACAATAATAAAAACATCCATCAAACACGGTTGCTAATCCAAGTCCAGTATAACAGTGGATTGAAATCAATGGGAGAGTATCTCTCATACCCCCAAGGTTTCCCACCATATCATCTCGCAAAATATGTGTGAGTGGGTTAAAACCAATGGGAGAGTCCCTCTCATACCCCCAATATTTTTCACCATAAAATCTCACAAAATATCTCATCACATCTCATCTTATATCCGGCCACTATTATACATAACCCGACAACACAATACAACAACATGCATTATCCAATACAATCACATCTCACATCCAATCTATCAATCTCATCTCAACAATCATGAATTTATATTTCTCATACTTTCAATTAATCAATGTTTATATCTCCACAAAATATATATATAAATATATAAATATATAGTTATAATTATACCAATATATATATATATATATATATGGACTTTCACAACAATCATCAATCAACAAACAATTATGTTAAGAGAATCATTGTGCATTGTACTTACCTCTATCCATGTAAAAACCCTTAATATGTCTATATCCTCGCTAAGAATCTGAAAAATATAAAATTATGATCAGGTCCCTCAATTATTCCAAAATTATGATTTTACCCCTAAACTTTCTAAATTTTCATTTTAGCCCTTAAACTTTTCTAATATGTCGATATAGTCCTAAAACTCTTAAATATTACTATTTAACGCCTGAAAACCATAATTTATAGAATTTCCCTCTTAATCATGCAAATATACAATTAAGTCCAAAACTTTTAAATTTTATAATTTACACCCCTAAAGCGGTAAAAATCACATACCGAGCTCCAACGACCTCCAAATCTCACAGCAAAAGAGCCGCTGGTCAGCAAACATCTCAAGGATCACATTGATGGTGGTGGTAGGGGTTGAAACACGGCAGTTATCGGCGATCGGTTAAACACCGATAACTACCGTATTTTACTCGTTTCTCAACAACCGAAGGTCCGATTTCGGCAAACGAAGTGTCTAACTCGCGTATCTCGACGAGGGGAAAATTCGGGTCCAGGAGGTGTCATACACGCGCGGCGGCGCGTGGAGCGCCTGGGCAGCAAGTCGCTAGCTCGTGTCCGGCGTGTGAGGGCATGTTCGGAGGTGTCTCGACTGTAGTCTGGCGTCAATGGATTCGTCGCGTCGAGGGAATGCTCCAGATGTGGTCACATTTCGGAAACGGAGATCGGACTATGTCGAAAACTCATTTTCTCTCTCTGTCCATGAACTTTCTCTCTCTTATGGGTAATCATCTCTCATGCTCTCGGTTTTTCTCTCTAAAACTCCAAGAAAATGCTCTCAAACTCCTCTGCATTTCCTCGACACTCTTTCTTTGGTTTGTAAAATTTATTCACCTTATATAGCTGTCCATCCAATCTCTCAAAAATGCCTTCACCTCATATTCTTCTTCATTCAAAACCAATCTCCACTTGACTTCATCCTCTAGCAGCTCTTGATATTCCAAGATATCTGGACCATGCATCCTCTTCCTCTTCCTCCATGTTGGCTACGATTGAAATTCTAAAATGAGAAACAAGCAGAAGCAGAAGAATTATTAATGTAATGATTTGTGCCCAAAATGAAAAAAGTTTAGATATAGGTCTCAGAAAGTGGGAGTGGTTGGTGAGTTTGTGGAGAAAAAGAGGAACAAAAGAAAATGGGTGTGCTGGAGATAAGAATTAATAATTAAGGTGGGGTATGATATTACATTAAGTTTTAACGACAATAAATTTACTTGGTCAGTAAAATCACCGACGCAAATATATTCGATCAGTATTTTGGTACCGACTTAATATTTTGATCGATAATCAATCGGTAATTTATTATTCTAACCGAAATATATTATTTACCGACCGAATTATCGGTCAGTAAATTGCTATTTTCTGTATTGAATAATAAGAATTTAATTTTTTAAGAAATAAATATTCATAAGCGTGGCATAAATGTCAGCTTCTGATAAACTTTTCAAATACAATACCATGTAGATAAAAAAAATATATATAATAATTTAATTAATGAAGCTTCACTTGGGAAATATTTCCCCTAAATAAAAATGATATGGTGATTAAATGAAGATACAATAGAGATTAAAATTAATCATAAAATACATGACCCCTAGGTTTGAATTTAAATTTAATTTAACTTAATTTATGTACCATTAAAATTTTTCATCAAACTTGTTCAGTTTAAAATAAATATTGATATGTTATTAAAAAACTGTAAAAAATATTTAGTAAAATTAAAAATATATTATAATATGAAAGCCTAAGAGTCCAAAGACCTAAGACCCATCTTTTTGATATTTTATAAAAAAATTCTAATGCAGACGTATTTTCTAATCCGTTGGCATGAAAATTTTGTGCGAACATCTACATTTGATATATATATATATATATGTTGATGGTGTTTTCAGGACCTATGTTATTTAAGGAGTACGGCAGGGGTAAAAAGGGTAATTCCCTTCTCGGTCGAAATCATTAATACCGACCCGACCACATGAGTAAATGGCTGAACACTTAAGTTCGGATGACCGAGTAATTATCAGATCGGCAGAATCATTCTCTGTCCAATTGACCACTATGACCGACCTCATGAAGACCGAACACATGGTGAGGCGTGCTCAGGAAAACAATGCATCTTATTCTTGCAGATAAGATGACAAAGTATCATACTTTCATGGGGTAAACTAGTAAGTCAGTGTCCTAGTAGGATAAAGGAAGTGAATGTAGTTTTTTAACTAGGAATCCTTATGGGAAAGGGAAATTGTTTCAACTAGGAAATTCTTGTAGGAGAATGAATCTGATTTCTACACTATTATAAATAGGAGGGTAGAGTGTAAGTAAGTGGTATTAATATCGAGAGGAGGATCAGAATCAATATCAATATCATTATCATCAGACTTGTAAACACAAAACAGAGCAGAGAAACATATTTCAGTAATAAAGTATCACCCGTTCTGTGCCCGTGGACGTAGGTTGGATCTGATCCGCCGAACCACGTTAAATCTCCTTGTCGATTGGTGTATTTATCTGTCTTTTGCTAAATTTTTTTTGGTTCCCCCATAAACCGAACAAATTCACTATTGAGGGAGGATTGTCTCGGGAGTAATATTCCAATATTGCCATGAGACCAAAATTCGCCGTCAACAATATATATATATATATATATATATATATATATATATATATATATAAAAGCTCAAGCCATATCCGTGTCCAATATTCTTTAATTAATTAAAGTGATAAGAAATACAAAACTATATAAGAAAGCATTTAATAACTTTCCTTTCCGCTGTGAGATCATTAAAGCTTTTCATTTCAAGCACATTTCTAACAATAGTATTATAGGTATTTTATAATTAATTCTCGGAATCAGTATTTAACAATTTTTTGGTTGTCCATCTAAAATAAATATAGGGACAAAAAGTAATTAATATGCCAAGCATACTTTCTAACTTGATCTCATTGGAGATTTATATCGGTTTGATAGCTGATTTAACATTTTTATTTCTTACTGTTAACAGGAGAATTATTATCAAAAAACGAAAAGGCATGGCGTTATTCTGGACGAAGAATGAAGAAGAGATTGATCCAGAACGACTCAATTCAGGACGATTTTGTTGGGGTTGGTACTCAGAGCGCCAATCCGGACCGTATTTATGTCTGATTCATGAATACGAACATCCCCTTATTCCATAATATTACTTATTTACGGTTGCACCTCTTGTTCTTATATACGTATTCGATCTGATTACGATTAGATTGAAACTAAATGTGGTTTAGTGATATGTATATATTAGACAAAGGCTCGATAATATATAATGCAGTACACAGTTACAAAGTTAGTTTGTAATTGACATTGGGAAGTGTCACTGCTATATGAATATTATCAAACATAGTTCCTGGTCAAGATTTGCTAACACGGGTCGGTTAGTCAAATCCGTTGAGACCAGTACATGTCGTATATCGAGACTTGGTCCGGTGGTTTATCCCAATGAACCATGAGTCTATGGAGACTCGTATAGACGTGTAGGTGTTTATAGTGGATAAACACTGAACGGCTCACCGAATATTCTTAATGGATGGTACACCAACGTCAATAAGAATCTTCTCGGGTTGAGTAGCATAGTGGTCCTTCGACTTGAGACACCACTGTGGATGTATGAGACATCCTCCACACTTAGATGGCAGTCACGTCACCGATCTATTTAGATCAGACCTCCGCCTGTTCATTGGGTGTGGATCGATCCTCAGGATATCCTGTGTGTGTCAAGATAGGATCCGTCAGTTCTGTGTACAGAGCATAGGTAGTCCATATATATTTAGCAATCTGTTAAATCTGTGGCCACAGTATACATCGGAAGTAAGTTCCGAGTGTTATTTAGAGATTGCTAATAGATACGTCGACGAGATAATACCTATAGAGATTTGACTTTTACATCTATATCTCTGGGATTATCTGGATACCTATGACGGAGGGATTATACGTATGCAATGACCTCGACCTGTATGATTCAGCTAGTTTATCCGTGATCGTCATAATCTACGGGTGGATAGATTATGCACATGAAATTGGATTTCGTGACGGATATACCTGAATCTAGAGAGTCTCAATAATGAAACATACTCGTAGAGCACTAGGGCAAATTTTGTGAATAATAATGATTATTTACAAATCGTTTAATCGTTAAACGAAAAATACATGCGAACGGGCCGAACCGTCATTTCCTAATTAATGTGTATTTGTATTTAATATATGATATTATTAAATACACATTAATAAATAGTCAAATAAAGGTATTTGACATATATCATTAATATATGTATTTGAGATATTTAAAGTAAATATAATACATATATTTGAGATATTTGTATTTATTAATTATTTAATTATTTAATTGTTAAATGATTCATATAATTAAAATATAAATATATCATCCATGATAAAGTTAGGAAATGATTATAAGTGTAAATGTTTGACTTTATACTTAAAGGAAAAGGTTGTCAAAATGGTTTTGACTTCTTAAGATATTTGTTTTTTAATTGTTTAAAAAATGAAATATTAATTTCCTTTTCTTTTTTCAAATTCAGCCAACACCCTTAATGAATATAATGGTTATATTTTTGAGTTGCAATTGTTGACTTGGTTTATTCATTTAATTGTTTGATGATTAAAGTAACAGTTGATCTTAACTTTAATGAAACAAAAATAATATCTAGATATTATTTCTTCAAAAATTTCGGCCAAGGGCTAATGTTGTTGAAGTATATATTGTTTCATTTATTTTAGGGTTCATTAACCTTTTCACTTTATCAAAACTCCATTAAAACAAGGCAAAGAAGGTAGAGAGAAAAGAAAAGAAAAACAAGGAAAAGCTTGGAATTTAGTAAGTATTTCCAACCTTCCATTAGAGAGTAATTTGTTCCTCTTGTTATGGGCAACATCTTGTGATGTTCTTGAGTTTTTCTATTCTTTATTCTTTGTACTTTTGATGGATAAAAGTTTGATGAAGGTGATATGCATGTATGATGTTGGAAGTTTATTACTAGTGTAGTAATAAGCATTATTTTAAGGTTTTAGAACCTTGTTGCCATTCTAGAGTTATTGACCCACTCTTAAATGACCTAGAATTGTTCTATAGTTGTTTCATTGTGTTGAGACTTGAAATGGATGGAAGAAACATGATTGAAGTATTGTATTTAACCAATTTGGTCTAATTTGTCCAATTTGAAGAAATTGAAAAATTAGGGTTCATGACCAATTCCAAATTTGGGGATTTTCATTTATGTTGTGTATTTGGATGTGTATATGATGCATATAAAGTTTCATGTTGATTGGATTACATCTTGATGTGTTTTGAAGCATGAAATGACAAAGTGCACAAATTGCCACCTTTGGAGGCATTCTGCCAATGGATAAAATTTGGGGATTTGGTTGCTTTTGGTGTTTTGATGTTTTGAACATGCTAAGTTCATCTTAGAAATGATTTAGAATCATTCAAAATTGATTAGATCAATTTCGGACTAAAATGGACAAAATACCAATGTAAGGGCATTTCGGTAAATTCACTTGAATATGATTCATTTGAATTTTATTTCATAATTTGATTATTGGATAATTAAATAAATATGTTTAATTAATTAATACGAGAAAATTTTTGAAATCGGAAGATACGATCTTCCGCCGCTTCCGCTGCGTTACCGGTTATTCCCCCTAAAAACCCTTACAAAATGGTATCAGAGCGAGTCTGATTCTAGGCCTCCATAAATGATTAGCTTGTTTTATTCAATGTTTAATCATGTTGTCTTAACTTTATACATGCATGTTATAATCTAATTTGATTAGATTTAGGGTGTATGACACTTAATGGAATATCCCCGCTTAATATGGTTTTAAAGTAACTAGTATTTGGAATACTTGTTTCTTGGTCCGTCTTGTCAATACGGTTTATAAATATCTTTTCGTTGACTAAATCCGAGACCGTGCCTCTGCTGTGAGGGTGTAGCCGATAGAAATTTATTTATGCCGAATGTATATTAGATACTAGATAAATTCAAGCGAAAGCGGAATCCTGAACGTGCCCTAGCTGTCAGGGTTACGCAAGTAACTTGAGTTTATCATTGACAAGTTTAACCTTGGTACGTCTCCTTGTGGGCCTGCCTTCACAGCGGCACGAGAAACGGCAAGGACCGGAACCTTGGAGTCACTAGTGAGTGATTGACAATTAGTTGTCTACCTGTGAATATACGTCGGCGAGACCGTGCCTCTGCTGTGAGTCGAAATATATTCATGGGGTCCTCTTCCATTATGGAATTCGATTTAATTATTGAATTCTCGTCTTTCCGTTGGGGATTACGGCATTACGTAAAAATAGTGGGAGGCACTGCTAAGTTTAAAATATTCCATAATTTAGGTAGTGTATGTTATTATGGAAATTTCCGCTTGTTTTTTTCCTTATTCTATAGTAGATAGAATTAAACTTTTATTTACTGCACACATATTTTGATATGTTATCTGACTAGACTCTTGGTTGCAGCTATTCTAGAATAGGTTCTAGATACTAATAGACTATGATATTATTAGATTAGTCTAAACCATCGGGAACTGTTGTTCCGATTTTCTTGAAAAATAAAGATGGTTAATGACTTAGTTTCTAAGTCATGATAGATAATCTTGATAGATATCCACTTTAGGATATAATACTTTAGAGACAATAGTTTCTTATGCAGTAAGAATTGACTTGAATTAGTTCATGTCTCGAGATTCTTGACTGGCATTTAGAAAGCCCTATTAGGTATTTGTTTATCTAGTAATGACGTTTCTAAGCTTTAATTACCTTTAGAGGTAATGTGTCTGACACAATTTGCTAATCAGTTATTTACAATTGTTGTGAATAGTTGAATGCAAATAGTAAAGCTAAAGAAATGAGATGCGTATATTTGTGTATAGAAAATAGATTTTCACAATACTACAACTATAGGTATTGGATACCAGATCTCCCGTCTAGTTATTTGAAATATTGGTTAACGATTGTTTTGATATTTTGATATCGGAACTTGCGACTATTGGATAGTCACTTGTTCTTTATAAACAATTGTTACATATTTTATAATAACTAGTAGTGTCATTGACGTAGAGATAAACATTAAGAAAATTATTCGGTAAAGTAAATAATTTAGAACGGTGCTTTATGAATTTAATCACTTAAGTATTGGATGTTCAATCTGTATGGTAAAGGATGGTTTGATACTAGATCACACACCACCATCCTTATCCATTTAATGAATATTGTATTCAGGAAAGTGATTAAGATCTCGTTTAACCAATGATTGTCATTGGACCACCAAATTTATTTAACTGATACATGGATGTATGTAGTTTTATAAATAATAATTGCTTAAGGTAGTTTTCTTTATTTCGTAACTTAGTTGATGAATTGTCATAACTTAGTTACGTGTTTCTGAAGGAACACATATTGAAAGTCTTGAAAGTATCAAGAACTTTCAATCTGTTCTGATGAAACGTAGATTGAACATTTTTGACTTGTTCAAATATATTCAATCTAAAGTATTTTGAAAACTTGATACATAAAATTCATTACATGTCTTTGAACTGTTCAAAGATCTTTGATACGATCAAACATTTGAATTTAAAGCAATTAGTTCTAAGGTTATTCAGTGAATGATATCATATTCAATATTATTCTTCCACGATTCCATCTTGATGGAATTGAGTAGTGGAGCAATCGATCTTATATGATTTGGTTCGTTTGATATTGAATGTTACCGAATTAGTTTCAATACTCTTGGGGTTATACTCCAGTAACACTAATTCATCTCTTTAATTAATGTTCCATTATTTTCTACAGTTGCATATATGATATGTATAGGTAGAAAATTTGAATCTTGAAAAGTTTGAGATTTCAATCTTTCTTTTATATATAGTTATATAAAGGAAATTACTTACACCTCGGAGGTATAAGTAAAAGTTTATCGTTTATTCTGTTTAATAGAATATTGTATTCTATTTAATAGAATATCTTTCCTACGATTATAAGTAATAAAATCGTTTTATTACTTGGTGTGTAACATCAGATGTTAACTATTGTAGAAAAGACTTGACTTATTGAAGTCAAATGTGAGAATGATAAATTATAAATGGAACTATGTAATTTAAGATGAAACAACCCCTTATACATCTTCCGTACAAGTTTAATAGGATAACAGAATCATTCACGAGTATTTGATACTTAATGGTTCCGTTGTTTTTTCTTACCGAAGAAAATTATCCTATACTTGTAATGGAAGCGATATTTGATATCGATTCTGGAAGTTCACCATTGAACCATAGATCTAAGATTGTTCATAGCTTACTACGATCAAGTTTTGAACTTGATTACGCTTTCATTATGAATTAGTTCATGATATGTGCTAATTGTTTTGCGCAGCGAAAGCAATATGAGCTTATTAAAGGTTTGACCTTTACAGTATGACAGTGAGAAAAGTTATACTCAGCAATCTATTGTAGATTCTGAGAAAACTTATCTCTAGTCACGCTAATTGAACAATTAAAGATATTGGTTAATGTTGATAATAAACTGTATATTTTAGCTAAAGAATGCAAAGTGGCGTTTTTGGATGACTTATTCAGATAAGAGATCAGTTGTGATTTCCTTATTTGAAGAGTTCATTCTGAAATGGCCCTAGAGTTTGTGTTCTGCTGAGATCGCAGTTTAGTGTGCTAGCTTACAGAGCCTATTGTAGACTCGGATAAGTCTTCCAGAAATATGTGTTCTATATTTTTGATATCGTCAGATTGTCTGATCTTGTCAAAGTATAGAATACATATGTGATAAAAAGGGTTAGTGGGAGCGTACAAATTACTTTCTATTGTTATATATCCTAACAACATTATCATTATTATAGTAATAATGAGATGTTTGTTAGGTAAGGTTTACCTAAGTCTTCTTTACTCCGTGAAAACAGTGGGAGTAGTCTCTGTTATATTTATTAAAGTTTTATATAAGATATAAACTAAGAGACTTGAGATACTCCTATTATTCGTACATTAGATATGATCTAATAAAGGACATAATAAGGCTATCTGTATGACAGTTAGTATAACTGTTCGACAGTTATTGTATGTCTTATACATAGTATTCATCTTTCGTAAAGGATGATTCTTTTTTCGAAAGAGATATTGATTAGAATGTCTAAACAACATTATGTATCATTTGATGATGACATAGTGAATACTTTATTATGTGCGATTATCGATGTCGATTTAATCGTAATGTTACGAGTTATTTTGACATCCTATAGACCATATGATGGATCTTGAAACACGTTCTTTATGATATTTGAGATATTAAGAACGAGTTTCTAATTCATGGAGAATACAGTCTGCAACCATTAGGGTCATATTAGTTTTGAGACTAATTATGACGTTAGACAGTCTACGTCATAAAGAGTCACAAAGATGCAGTGGGAGTGTCACGAACGATTCTACTATTTAGTGGAATCAATGCAACTTTTGAAGTATTGACTTATGAAGTTGCATAGTGACCTTTTAAATTAGAAGTTTTAAATTGGTGTGGTGCTTGCGGTTGTCCGCATAGTATTTTTTGATTCGATCCTAAATGCCTGGACAACTTAGTAGCTGTAGCATAATGCTGATGTAGCATCAAAGTCATATTAATGTATAATTTAGATTCTACAAAATATGAATGATGCTGACTATAGGAAACGATGGAGTTTGTTTTGACAAACTCAATATTTCATAGCGGACTTGTTTCTTGCCTCTTAAGTACTAGTGAGATTTTGAGGGCCATGTGCATATGATGCACATTGATACGTGTATATGATACCGTTGATTGGCACTAGAGCAAGTGAGAGAAATTGTTGGGGTTGTTACTCAGAGCGCCAATCCGGACCGTATTTATGTCTGATTCATGAATACGAACATCCCCTTATTCCATAATATTACTTATTTATGGTTGCACCTCTTGTTCTTATATACGTATTCGATCTGATTACGATTAGATTGAAACTAAATGTGGTTTAGTGATATGTATATATTAGACAAAGGCCCGATAATATATAATGCAGTACACAGTTACAAAGTTAGTTTGTAATTGACATTGGGAAGTGTCACTGCTATATGAATATTATCAAACATAGTTCCTGGTCAAGATTTGCTAACACGGGTCGGTTAGTCAAATCCGTTGAGACCAGTACATGTCGTATATCGAGACTTGGTCCGATGGTTTATCCCAATGAACCATGAGTCTAGGGAGACCGTATAGACGTGTAGGTGTTTATAGTGGATAAACACTGAACGGCTCACCGAAGATTCTTAATGGATGGTACACCAACGTCAATAAGAATCTTCTCGGGTTGAGTAGCATAGTGGTCCTTCGACTTGAGACACCACTGTGGATGTATGAGACATCCTCCACACTTAGATGGCAGTCACGTCACCGATCTATTTAGATCAGACCTCCGCATGTTCGTTGGGTGTGGATCGATCCTCAGGATATCATGTGTGTGTCAAGATAGGATCCGTCAGTTCTGTGTACAGAGCATAGGTAGTCCATATATATTTAGCAATCTGTTAAATCTGTGGCCACAGTATACATCGGAAGTAAGTTCCGAGTGTTATTTAGAGATTGCTAATAGATACGTTGACGAGATAATACCTATAGAGAGATTTGACGTTTACATCTATATCTCTGGGATTATCTGGATACCTGTGACGGAGGGATTATACGTATGCAATGACCTCGACCTGTATGATTCAGCTAGTTTATCCGTGATCGTCATAATCTACGGGTGGATAGATTATGCACATGAAATTGGATTTCGTGACGGATATACCTGAATCTAGAGAGTCTCAATAATGAAACATACTCGTAGAGCACTAGGGCAACTTTTGTGAATAATAATGATTATTTACAAATCGTTTAAACGTTAAACGAAAAATACATGCGAACGGGCCGAACCGTCATTTCCTAATTAATGTGTATTTGTATTTAATATATGATATATTATTAAATACACATTAATAAATAGTCAAATAAAGGTTTTGACATATATCATTAATATATGTATTTGAGATATTTAAAGTAAATATAAACATATATTTGAGATATTTGTATTTAATTAATTATTTAATTATTTAATTGTTAAATGATTAATATAATTAAATATAAATATATCATCAATGATAAAGTTAGGAAATGATTATAAGTGTAAATGTTTGACTTATACTTAAAGGAAAAGGTTGTCAAAATGGTTTTGACTTCTTAAGATTTTGTTTTTAATTGTTAAAAATTGAAATATTAATTTCCTTTTCTTTTTCTCAAATTCGGCCAACACCCTTAATTGAATATAATGTTTATATTTTGAGTTGCAATTGTTGACTTGCTTTATTCATTTAAATTGTTTGATGATTAAAGTAACAAGTTGATCAAGTAACTTTAATGAAACAAAAATAATATCTAGATATTATTTCTTCACAAATTTCGGCCAAGGGCTAATGTTGTTGAAGTATATATTGTTTCATTTATTTTAGGGTTTCATTAACCTTTTCACTTTATCAAAACTCCATTAAAACAAGGCAAAGAAGGTAGAGAAAAGAAAAGAAAAACAAGGAAAAGCTTGGAATTTAGTAAGTATTTCCAACCTTCCATTAGAGAGTAATTTGTCCTCTTGTTATGGGCAACATCTTGTGATGTTCTTGAGTTTTTCTATTCTTTATTCTTTTTACTTTTGATGGATAAAGTTTGATGAAGTGATATGCATGTATGATGTTGGAAGTTTATTACTAGTGTAGTAATAAGCATTATTTTAAGGTTTTAGAACCTTGTTGCCATTCTAGAGTTATTGACCCACTCTTCAATGACCTAGAATTGTTCTATAGTTGTTTCATTGTGTTGAGACTTGAAATGGATGGAGAAACATGATTGAAGTATTGTATTTAACCAATTTGGTCTAATTTGTCCAATTTGAAGAAATTGAAAAATTAGGGTTCATGACCAATTCCAAATTTGGGGATTTTCATTTATGTTGTGTATTTGGATGTGTATATGATGCATATAAAGTTTCATGTTGATTGGATTACATCTTGATGTGTTTTGAAGCATGAAATGACAAAGTGCACAAATTGCCACCTTTGGGAGGCATTCGGCCAAATGGATAAAATTTGGGGATTTGGTTGCTTTTGGTGTTTTTGATTTTTGAACATTCTAAGTTCATCTTAGAAATGATTTAGAATCATTCAAAATTGATTAGATCAATTTCGGACTAAAATGGACAAAATACCAATGTAAGGGCATTTCGGTAAATTCACTTGAATATGATTCATTTGAATTTTATTTCATAATTTGATTATTGGATAATTAAATAAATTTGTTTATTTAATTAATCCGAGAAAAAGTTTTGAAATCAGAAGATACGATCTTCCGCCGCTTCCGCTGCGTTACCGGTTATTCCCCCTAAAAACCCTTACAGATTTGACCAATGGGTAGAGAATCATAAAGAACGAAGAAAGAACCTTCCAACAAACGAAGAACGATGAAAGGAGAATGAATATGCGAAGGTACCTTGCAGTTAGCTAGTTACAAGTAGGTTCACTTAACGGTTATTGCACAGTCTGGCAGTGATCCCCACAATCTAGCAGGTTATCAAAGCATAACCTAATAGTTGCACGCACGATCCAGCGGTTACACGCATGATCTAGCAGTTACATGCGAGTAGGAAACGTGGGGGTTTAGCGGGACCGTACACTATAAAAGGCTCAGACGTAACAAATAAAGAGAAGGTAGAAAAAAAGACTCAAAATGAACAAGTAGTTTAAATTTAAAGTTTTTCTTAGCTTTGTAAACTTTAAGGCTGTAATCTGTATGTTTGCGCCCCTTGGAGGCATTTTCTTGAAATCAATCACCCCTTCCTGAGACTGTTTCTCAGGAGATTTGAAACCTTACACACGCGTACAACAAAAAATTGCGCGAACACTTACTAATTTTGTGATTAGATTTGCAACAATTTTTTCTAAATAATTTAATTTCAATCGTTTATATATATATATATATATATATATATATATATAACAGTAGATTAAAAAAAGATTAGATTGACAGCTTAATTCATGATCACTAATCCGAATTTCATTTGCATTATTACTAAACCAAAATCACAAAACATTACTACAAAACATGCTTTTAAT
The DNA here is from genome assembly GCA_019454045.1 of Zanthoxylum bungeanum. NCBI lineage: Eukaryota > Viridiplantae > Streptophyta > Magnoliopsida > Sapindales > Rutaceae > Zanthoxylum > Zanthoxylum bungeanum. The sequence goes on along the minus strand of SKCR01033585.1, from coordinate 75,867 downwards.
GACGGTTGTAAAATGAAATAAATGATGGTTTTCGAACGATCATTTTAAGCATTGTTATTGAAAGCTGTAACATTTAATGTAATTAAAAAACTGTCATCAGTATGAATAAAATAATGACGGTTCTTATAAAAAATCTTCATATTTTATCATATTGATGATGGTTTTAATAAAAAAAAAACCGTCACTAATATTTCATAAATTATGACAATTATTTATAATAATCGTCATAAATTGTCAAAGATAATATGACGTTTATTTGTAATAACCCTCATATTATGTTAAAAGATAAGATGATGTAATAACTGTCGCCTTATATATTAACATAAGATAACGGTTATTTTTAGTAACCGTCATCTATGTTAATAGATAATATGACGGTTATTTGTAATAACCGTCATATTATGTTTACTTTTTTTTTTTAAATAAAAAATAGAAAATGCTTGTATACAATTACAAAAAATTCATCCTTACAAAATTATTATCTATAACAACAAAATTTATTTAATATATATATATATATATATTTATTTCTACATTTTTGTAATTACATATACATCATCACCAGCCTGGTATACAGCATAAACAAATTAAAAATTTAATTAAGTTTCATTTACTACTTACATCTTCTTACATTGAAATAAGCCTAACCACATAAACCATTTACAAAGAGCTTATTAGTTTACAATACTCAGTTATACAATATTAAAGTTTGATGTTAAAAAGCTTACTAGCTAAGGCCATTACCTGTTCACTGCAAGAATATACAAAATCACCTTAAAAAACTTCTCAAGGATAACAAGCAAAGCTGTCTCAGTAAAAATACAAACAAACAAAGTTCACTCACCAGCCATTCTTTGAGCTTCCTCTTCTGTAAGCTTCGCGGTGAATCCATTAAAACTCTTCCTGTAATTACGAAGAATTGATTTTGGACCTATATTAGTCAAAGCAACTGGCCTTTCTAACAAGTTGCTTTAGGAGCTATCCATAATCAGCCTAGGGGCCTATAACTCCAGATAAATAAAATAAGTGGAATTGATAATGAAACCTGTAAAAATATAATCTGCCAATAGCTCGTTAATATAGCATGCTCATGTGGAGAGACGCAGAGGAAACTTGGCTTTGGTCTTGGGGCTGGTTTCCCATATACACAATATAAGTCTGCATGCTCATGTGTATGTATGATGAACCACTAGCTACTACTATAAAACACGCTTTTAATGGAGCATTACAATAAAATAGGCACCGCAATATCCTAACATCTCCTGAATAGAAATATACATTCAATAAAGAAAATATGCAAATTCCAAATTCCATGAAGCTAGTTGATCAACTTGTTGGGGAAACTGTTGGTAATTTAGCAAACAATATGCAGCGGGAAATTACAATTTTTTCAATTTTAAATATAAATTACCAATCCAATATCATTATTAATTTTCATGCTTCATGATAATATTTATTTATGAAACATAAATAATCATTATCCTTTTTTATTTAATTAAATTAATTAAATAAAATTTATCAATTCTAATCAAATTAGAATACTATAAATCTGAAATTATAATTTAATACAAATATTTTGCTAAATTACATTTCAGCCTTTATACTTTTGGAAATTACAAAATGACCCATGTACTTTTAGAAATTACTAAACAACCCCTAATTTCCAGATTTGCACCTTGGTCCTAAAATTTCCAGAATTCCATTTTTATCCATAATTTCTAAAATTATGAATTTACCCCAAAGTTTAAGAACATAACATTTAAGTCCTAAAACTTAAATCTTCATAATTTATCATTAACTCGTCAATACTTTAAAGTGTGTGGCCCATTAGGTTCTTTTTTATGTTGGCAATGGAGATAGTTATAGACTTCATAAGTCTCGATAAATTAATCTAATTAATTTATCTTCAATTAACTCCTTAATTAAGAAACTAATTTCCATAGATCAAGAGCGGCATCTATCAATGCATCATGACCCCCAATTAAGAAAGAATACTAACTTTAGTGAAACCTATTTCGTATATGATTACCGTATGATTCAATCCTTTCGCCTCATACATATCCCGCCAACGATTCTAGAGTATGTAAAATGTCTACTATATTAAATCATGGCTATTAGAACATTGACTTAAGCTGATAATATATATATAGAGTTTCTGAAACTCCTTTCAGAACTCGCCATGGCCATGGACTTATATTATTACTTATGTCAAATCACGCCTCTTGGGATATCGACTCTATGTTATCCAGAGCGGCGAATCCTTTATTGATCATTCACTATCTTCGTACGTTTTTCATATTGCCCAATCATTACTCTATACGCAATCTCACTATGGACTACGGAGGTGTAATGTCAAAGCATATATGATCCACATACAAGATACCATGGAGACCTCAAGGGTAAGGATCATTCATACTATCGTTACAAAGAGAAATCCCATATACATGTGGATAACACTCTGACCGGCGTAAACACACATGTATAACGCAAGCGCACGTATCGTTCAAGTAGTATAAAAATATCGATCCCACGAGGACTTAATTCCTACTATTGTTATTAATTGTTGAATCTATTTATTTACAAATATCTAATTAAATGGAGAAGAGAATGATTGTTTGATTGGTTGGTTGAATGTGGTTTTCCTTAATTAAAATAAACAAAAGAAAATACTAAGGAAAATAACAAAAGACTCAAAAATCTAGGGTTGTGAATCTTTCTAATATCTTTTAAAAGATGAAGTGATTATTTTATGTTTGTGTAATAAATCGGTTTACTAACCTGGAACACTAAATTATGCAAAAGCCTATGTCGATGGTCAGACGCAAATACCCAGTTTAACCCAATTGAACCATATGTATATGCAACCAAATTATCTGGATTCATTAAGTTTAAGTTACAATTATGGCTACCCCCGTCCGACATGTAAATGTCTATCCTGTAAGGAAATCTATTAAAGGGTTATCTTTCATCAAGGAAGATCGTGGGCTATTAAGTCTAAGGCTGAAACCTAAAATTCCTTTGTCAAGTTTATTTTAGATTTACCACATCAATCTTATTGGTGATCAGACAACAAGAAGCATTAAGCTTAAGACTTAATAAGTAAACCTTAAAATTACCCAAACTATAAAATAACCCCTTATAAACCGGTGATATTAGAATTCATCACAACCCCAGATAACTAACACATAACTAGGGCTAGTAAAAACTTAAAAGTAAAAGACATAAAGTAAAAATGCTGAATTGCGGTAAAGTAAAAGCTGAAAGTAAATTACAATAAAATAAAATGCTAAGGTTAAAGGATCAACTTTTACTATTTACTATTTAGATATCTCCATTAATATAATATATTAACTTGTGATTATTTTACCAACCGTCCATATAGGCGGTAACCTGATTAAGTCAAATTAAGTCCAACCAGCCATAAAGGCGGTGCAAAAATAAACCTGCCATATAGGCGGTAAAAAATTTAATTACCAACCGACCAATCTGGCGGTATCCTTGATTAGTCAGGTTTAAACCAGATTAAAATGAATTACCAACCGACCAATATAGCAGTATCCTTTTTAAGTCAAATTTTAAATAGTGAATATATTATATTTAAGGGAGATTAATCTAAATAGCAATAGTAAAAGAATTACCTTTCACCATAGCAGGGGAAGTTACCTTCTCATGGTGAATAGTAAAAACTGTAAGAAGTAAAGAAAGTAAATTACTATTATTACAGAACGTAATTAAAATTAATTACAAAACTAAAAATTAAAAGAAACTATATAGAAAACTCCATATTTACATCAGAGAAATTAGAGAGGAAGGTACATTTGAAACTGAAATCTCGAGCTCAATTTATAGACCCCGGTAGGCCTCCGGCGTCGCGACGCCAGCACTTTTTGGCGTGGCATGCTGAGGTGATGACACGTGGCGATTCTGGATAAGGAGATAAGGCGACACGTGACGAGGCGGCTAACAACTTAATTATTATGCTGACGTGGCGATGGCGACTATCGGCACCATAGGATTGCGTCACATGGCACTTCGTGGTTGGCTGATGATGACGAGGTGGTGAGGTGGCACGTTGACTCGGTCAACTAATGATATGGACGCTGACGTGGAGTGACACGTGGCACACGTGGCAATGGCGATTGTCGGCACCGTAGGATGATGACACGTGGCACGTCGCACTTTAGCAGATCGGCTATGATGGTGACACGTGGCACGGCACACGTTAGCAAGTCATGTTGGGTTTCTAGATTAGTCCCAAGATCAATTCAAGCATAGAAACATGTGTGAATACTCAAAAGAAGTATGGCGGAATCATACTTACAATGATCGGCTTTTGCGATGCGAGGAACAACAAAAATCTTCAAGCTTTTCCTCCATGAAGCTCACGGTTTTTTGCCTTTATTTTGTGCTCCAATTGTTCGGCCAAGCTCCAAGCTTGGGTGTGCATTCCATGCCAATGGGTGGGTTTCCCTATCACCTTCATAAGACTCCTAATTTGTGCTAGCACTTGTGAATATTTGCAACAATCTTCACATGTTTCTCCTTGGTGATTCACGGTAAAATGAAAAACAAAGAGAAGAAATGGCTGTAGGCCGAGAGTAAAGAGAGAAGAATGAGATATAATGTTGTGTTGGTTATTTGGTTTCTAAAACCTTAATCAACCTTTTCAAAAGTGTTACCAAACTTTGCTATTAGGCTTTCAAAAAGTCAAACCAAATTTGGAGCCAAAATTTGCAATTAATGCCTTCCAACAACTCACATCACTCATGAATAGTGACTGGTTGTCAATAACTCAAAGTGATAAGACATCCATCACATGAATGACGAGTGATGTGACGCGTGATGTGACGCGTGATGTGACTTGTGGGCCGCACTTGAATTCAAAATACGAGTGGGCCCGCAAACACTCCTTGGCTCGGGTTCGCTAATTCCGAATTAATGAATTTTTCGTTGCGACGTAATTAAATCAAATTCAATTAAATAATTTTGCCTAGCAAAATTACTATTCACGTCGCTAACGAATTAATTCTAAATTAACTCGTTCGCCCGAATTAAATTCTAATTTTAATTCCGCGTCGAAATCCAATTTCGTATAATATATCGAATATATTATTTTATCGATTAATTCCAAATTAATCGTTCTCTCTCTTTAAATAATATTTTATCCCAGATAAAATATCTCCGTAATTAATCATAGATTAATTTTCTCTCTTTTATAATCAGTCCCAGATTAATAAAGTGCTAGTCATACGTCATCGGTGAATCTTCGGGAAGCGACCCATGAGGGCAGTAAATCCGGTCGTCGGACTATCTGAACACGTATGTACGTAGTACTACGTTTTTACCGATTTACAAGACATGGTTGGCTTCTAGCAAAGCACCGTGCCTACCCAATTCTCCAGAAATATTCTTAAAGGAATATGTGATCTATATCAGGCGTAGTATACGTAGTATTGCATATTACGATCCAGTATCAGATGTCACGTGCAAGGCCTGGGGCTGGAATTGTTAATGCCCCGTACGAATCACATATCGGATCTTTGGTAACTAGTCTCTATAATCTGATAAACATGACCTAGTCATAATATCCCGATAGCTGCAGCATAAAAGAGAACCAGTTCCGTATCCTACGTGATCATCTTCTCCACTATGATTGAAGTGATACTTCCATCTTGGCATCACACCCAATACACTACGATTCTCAATATACCCAGAAGAGGCGTACACAGAACATGTTAAAGCCCTGGACGACCAAAACCAAAGTATATTGATTGTCGCAAGTATTAGCGGTGCAAGTCTCAGGTTAAGACCAAATACACCTACCCTGATTCGGACTTCCATAGACACATAGTCATACTACCAATGGAATTCCGATGGCTCTATCCAGAGCGAAGCTGTTCCCGTACCATCGGTAAACACAACCTTCTATTACACTTGCATGAGTATCCAATACCCAAATATATGAGAACTATGTCGTTATGCTCCCACAATGCGCACAAGTGTAATACTAGTCTTTTACGTATTATCGATGTCCAATCTCGATAATACTCTGACTAGGGATATTTAATGATTAAACCTTCGTGGATTGATACTGTCACATATCATCTCAATTCGGAACTAATCATAAGGACCTTTTATCATTTATGTATCTAGGTAATCCAATTACAAATGATAAAATGGCAATTTCCTTTTTTACAAAGTTAATTTGTACAACAAGACCATGATCTGTACAAATAGTGATGCTATGGGTCATAATTATCCAACAATCTCCCACTTGGCCTATATCCAATCACTCAAGTGTCCTACACCCGAACTATGTACGGTTCGCTCAAACTTCTGCTGAGAAAATGCTTTCGTCAATGGATTTGCATAATTATCATCTGTTGCGATTTATTCGATCATCACATCGCCACGATGTATGATCCGAACGAATCAGATGTATAATTGAAGTATATATATATGGATCGTTGATGAGTCCATTAATTCTTTAGCCTGTGCTGTAGCCTAGCTGAGCTGCTAACAGAATTACTCCTAATCTGATTAGGATTATTATCAATCTAAAAGGCTTCTATTGCTGCCTCAACAACAGCAATATTCCGCTTTTGTTGTTTATTCGGCAACAATATCTTGCTTGGAAGATTTCCAGCTCAATGTTCCGTTATTCAAACTATATAGTACCGTTATTACGACTTATAGTCGTCTTTATCGGTTAGGAAACTTACAACAGTGAACCCAGTCACTTCAAGTTCTCTTTCTCCATAGTATAAGAAAGCATCCTTAGTTCATCTAAGATACTAAGGGATGTTCTTAACATCAATCCAATGACTATTACTTGGATTGGCCTGATTGTGACTCCATATGCTCAAAGCATATGAGACACCAGGTCGCGTACATTTATTTCAATGTACGAGTTCTCGGAGAGTACCAACAACCTTTAGATCTATCCCAGTAGATCTTTATTCCTAGAATAAAGGTTGTCTCTCCCAAGAATTCTACGGAGAATTTTCATGAAAGCCAAGCTTTTACCGATTGTATTATGGGAATATCATTTCCAAGAAATGACATATCATCATTTTTAGGACAATCATCGTCAGTGAGCTCCCACTAACCTCCTTATATACACAAGAATCATTTTCGTTTTGAATTAAATCATATACCATTATGATTACATCAATACGATAATTCCAAGAACACAATGCTTGCTTCAATCCATACAAGGATCGAATTAACTTGCAAACCTTGTTTGCTTGTTTTGGTACGACAAAACCGTCAGGATGTTATAAACATCCTCCAAAAGGTTTCCGTTAAGGAAAGCGGTTTTGGCATTCAGCTGCCATATTTCATAAATGAAACATGCAGCATCAGCAAACATTTATCCAAATGGATTTAACAATGGCAACGAGTAAAAGGTTTCGTCGTAATCGACACAATGTTGATAACGATACCTTCTTGCTACAAGCCTAGCTTTGTACGTTGGTATGTTGCCTTCCATGTATGTCTTCCTTGAAGACTTATATAGTACAAATAGGCACAATGCCTTTTGGTACAACAACCAGTGTCCAAACTTGGTTGGTATGCATGGAATCCATTTCGGACATCATGACACTTTGCCATAATAGAGAGTCGATACCTTGTATCACTTCCTTATACGTAGTCAGTTCGTATTCCTCAATAAGATTGACATCTTTATGAGGTGAGATCAGAAACCCATACCTCCCAGGTTGTTTTCTGACTCTCTCCGACTTACTTGGTTATTGTGTATTCGAAGATTAATGGTACAGTTTCATCCTTGATGAACTATTTGTGTTCTATTTAAGGAATCGGTGCCTGGAATATTATTACTCTGATTTTCATTGAGTTTTACTTTCCTCCCACTTACCACTGCGTATCGGTATTCCTCTCAGGAAAACCACATGGAGAGCAACAATTAAATTGTTCTCATGTGAGTTGTATAAGTACTATACTTTGGTTACCCTAGGATAACCCACATGTTAGGCACTTATCCGATTTGAGTTCTAGTTTGGTATCATCCAAACATATGCCTAGCATTCCCAAATCTTCAGGAATGAGAAAACCCAGTTTCTTTCCTGTTCATATCTAATATGAAGTCTGTCTAACAGATTTTTATGGAACCTTATTCAAAATAAGTTTTGCACTGTATAATGCGTATCCTTAGAAGGAAATGGTATCTCAGAGCGACTCATGATTAACCTTATCATGTCCAACAAAATTCGGTTTCTCTCCTTGGACACACCCGTCAAATTGAAGTGTTCCGGGAGGAGTCCTCATTGAAAGAATACTATACTCTTTCAAGTATTTGAGAAACTTATTGCTTAAGTATTTTCCATCATGGTCTAACTGTGACGGTTTAATACTTTAGCCGGTCTGTTTGTCTACTTCGTGTCGAAACTCGTTGAATTCATCAAAAGTTTACGATCCGTGTTTCACAAGAAACACATAACCATAACACGATGCCACATCCGTAAAGGTTTCGAAGTATTCATATCCACCTCTAGCCTAGCTAGACATGGGCCCACTTACGTCACTATGAACGAGGGATAACAGATCGGTGGCACTTACACTTTTACCAAGTAAAAGGTGTTTTAGGCACTTTGCCTAATAAACTAGATTCGTAGACATTATTTGAATAGAATCAAATCTGTCTTAGTGTCCAATCTTCAAAAGTGTGGATATACGAGTCTTGTTTGAATGTGTTCCAGACAACAATGCCACAAATAAGTCTCAACTGATTAAATCAGTTTGAGCTATTTGTTTGTCTTGTTATACGTTTGAGATTTATTTATATTCAAAATACAAATACTGTTATTCACATCTAATGTGTTTATCTCAATATCATCTTTATAAAATAAAACACTTTAGTGTTCTAGAATATAAAGGTATATCCGCAACGGATTATACTCTGATATAGAGATAATGTTTCTAGTCAAACTAGTTATATTTTAACAGTTTCCTAATTTAAGTACACACCCGAAGGGTAGTTCCTAAACTTAGGTTTCTACGGTTAAAACAGCGACTCTCGTTCCGTTTCTGATTCGCAGATAAATCTCAACTGAAGTCAGTGTCCTGCTAATCAGCAGATACTGCACACCAGTACATATATATATACCACACTCAGTATCTAAAATCCAATTTTAATACTAGTAGTGAACATGTTTATAACAAACATATTTGAAGCCGGAGCCTTGCCCCTCTTCACTTCCGTCATGTCTGCCTTGTACATACGGCAGTCACGCTTCCAATGACCCCATTTGCCACAGTTTAGGCAGATATATTGGGATGTGTCATTTGTCTTCCCAAAAGATTATAATGACTTTGCCTTTGCCCCTTTTCCACACCCCAGAAGCCTTTGGCCAAGCCTTGGCCTTCTGGGATGTCGAAGTAAGATGCGCCTTGCGCTTCTAGCCCTTCGCAAACTCTGGCTTTGTCTCATTGAGTATAGCCATTAACTCTCCAAGAGTTTTCTATTGCAATTTGTACTTCTATGATCTAAGGATAGATCTATGAAGATCCTTCAATTTCATTATCATACTATAAGGATCTAATCCTTAGTTCTGAATAAGAAATTAAGGAGTCTTTGTGGCAAGCATAACGGATTAAGCACTAAAGTTATCATCACATAAATATTCCAAATATCATGTTCTACTATTTGCTCAACTCCGGGCTTAGGCTCGAGACGTCACTCTATCAAATAAAGTAACTTCTCGGCCTCTAGGACTATCCTGAGATTTTATTCTCAATCTGAAAATTAAAGCTGTTTAAAGACATTTTCACCCAGGATTATGTTTTAAACACTAATCTTTCATTTATCTTGATTCCAATAGTCCAACTATCGAATCAACGATTTTAGGTACTATTTAATATAATGATTACTATAGTCTAACTATATAATCAACAATAATTTAATTGGTTAAATTCAATTATATTGATTACTATAATCCAATTATAAAATCAACTATTAATTGAAGTAGTTTGAATACAGTCCAACTGTTTAATTTAAAACAACATTAAATATTAGTCCAACTAATATATTAATTTATTGACGAAAAAAAATGAGCGCGTATTGGCAAGTAACTAAACGAATATTGCAAATTTAATACTTGCCTCCCACTATTTTTCGGCGAGCCTCTAACCCTCTGTGGAGTACTCGGGAGACCTTGTTTCCTAGTGGGCTAGGATCCCGTTAAATAACACACAATCTTGACTTTGGCCAACAAATTGTATGATACTTAACTAGGTAGATCTCTAAGATCAATTGGATCCCATCCAATTCCTAGATCCAGTAGGTGGACATCCAAGTCCGAAACATATATCCTATATATGCCAATATATCCAATATATTCCCTAACCTTTTTCCTCTAAATCAATTAAGCCTTGGCTTCGGCACAACAAACTTAATGATCTCAGTTAAGCGGAACCTATTGACTTTGGAAAGCTTCGTAATCGATGTCGATGGACAAGAAGTGATCTTGACTTTGGCCAACAAATCACAACTTGGACAAGACACCGATATGGAACAAAGCTTTCATGATTCAAACACATCTGTGACGGACAAAGGTCTTGACTTTGGCCAACAAACTAGTGTCAATCTTGGATCTTGAGTAAGAATCACTCAATGGAAGGAAAAATGCTTAATATATGTTGAGGATTTTTTTCGCGTAATTGGCAACCAATTAATTATCTTTGTTAAGGTCTCATCATCATACACCCTTAAACATGCATTCTAAAAACATAATAAGGCGTGTATAAATAAAATAATAATGATATGCCGATGGATACTTAACACATTGTTCCTAGAACAAATCTCTCCCTTTCCTCTCTCCCGCTAGCACAAATATTACTTCTACCCAATTACATAACACTTCTAAAGAAACCTCATTTACATTGAGGGGAATAGGTGAGAAGAGAAATACAAAGAGTCAAGAGGTAATAGGCTGGACACGCAGGTCCAATTTAATAAATTCTAAATTTATTACAACAATTTACAAAATTGCCCTCACCCATCTAATATCCATCCAATATGTATTATTCATACATCGCATTCATGTATTCACACAAAACATGTTATCAATCAATCTAATCCAACTAATTAATCTGAAATTAATGACCATCCAATGTTCAAATAACGATTTGATTTTGCGCGAGTCCAACTCGTTTTAAGAATAAGTACTCAAAGTACGAATTCTTGAATTATATTAAACTACAATATTAAATCCAATTCAATTTGTATTCAATACTAATTCATATATTTAATTCCAAATTAAATAATTACACATTTTAATGTGCCTTTATGACTTAGATTCTAAATCTAATCGTTACGGGTCTCAAAGCCCGATTAACATCCAATGTTAATTTAATTAAAGTCCAATGGGCTTTTAATTAATTTCTTAAGGCATGGACTTTTGGTCAATATGGGTCAAACCCAAATACCAAAGCCCATTTAAGGAATCACCCTTATTTTCCAAGAAGCCAATTTAGGCCCATTAGTCCCAATTAAAATTAAAGGTCCATTAAGTCATATTTGGACTTTATGGATATGGTTTTGGGCCCAATTGGATCCAACCAATTAGCCTAAACCAAACTTGGCCCAACCAAGCCCATTAAGCTCAATTACAACTTTTACAAGCCCAATTCCAAAATAAGCCCAATTAATTTAATTCCAAATATCATAAGTAAATTAACCAAAGTGTATAGCCATAATTAATTAACCAAATTAACATTTCCAAAACACTAATTTACTCAATTAATTATGCTTATCATCATCAACTTATGTCCAACACAATTGAATCAAAAATCAATCATTTTCCATGCTACAACCTCACGGTAATTTAGGGTTTTCTTTGTCCGATTCGGTTTCAATCCAATTAAATCCTCAATCAACATTACCCAAATGATTTCAACTCATCCATTGATCAAAATCAAAAAATACCATGACTTTAGGGTAGTATTAGTTTCGGCCAAGCCAACTTATTGGGGAAAAATTGATCCAATCCATTTTTCACAAAATTGATCACAAATAACTCCAAGTCATCCATATACAAGCATGCTCAAAAAAGTAATTTAGTCAAAACATGCTCAAATCCAATTTTCCAATTTTACCCTAATTCCAATTTCATGCTCAAAATGGCTCTGATACCATTGTTGGGTTTCTAGATTAGTCCCAAGATCAATTCAAGCATAGAAACATGTGTGAATACTCAAAAGAAGTATGGTGGAATCATACTTACAATGATCGGCTTTTGCGATGCGAGGAACAACAAAAATCTTCAAGCTTTTCCTCCATGAAGCTCACGGTTTTTTGCCTCCATTTTGTGCTCCAATTGTTCGGCCAAGCTCTAAGCTTGGGTGTGCATTCCATGCCCATGGGTGGATTTTCCTATCACCTTCATAAGACTCCTAATGTGTGCTAGCACTTGTGAATATTTGCAACAAATCTTCACATGTTTCTCCTTGGTGATTCACGACAAAATGAAAAACAAAAGAGAAGAAATGGACCTAGGCCGAGAGTAAAGAGAGAAGAAGGAGAGATAATGTTGTGTTGGTTATTTGGTTTCTAAAACCTAAATAAACTTTTTCAAAAGTGTTACCAAACTTTGGTATTAGGCTTTCAAAAAGTCAAACCAAAATTTGGAGCCAAAATTTGCAATTAATGCCTTCCAACAACTCACATCACTCATGAATAGTGATTGGTTGTCAATCACTCAAAGTGACAAGACATCCATCACATGAATGACGAGTGATGTGACGCGTGATGTGACTTGTGGGCCGCACTTGAATTCAAAATGCAAGTGGGCCCGCAAACACTCCGGGGCTCGGGTTCGCTAATTCCGAATTAACGAATTTTCCGTTGCGACGTAATTAAATCAAATTCAATTAAATAATTTTGCCTAGCAAAATTACTATTCACATCGCTAACGAATTAATTCTAAATTAACTCGTTCGCACGAATTAAAATCTAATTTTAATTCCGCGTCGAAATCTAATTTCGTATAATATATCGAATATATTATTTTATCGATTAACTCCAAATTAATTGTTATCTCTCTTTAAAAAATATTTTATCCCAGATAAAATATCTCCGTAATTAATCCTAGATTAATTTTCTCTCTCTTATATTAATCCCAGATTAATAAAGTGTGAGTCATACGTAATCGGTGAATCTTCGGGAAGCAACCCATGAGATCCTCTGATATGTTGGCAGTAAATCCGGTCGTCGGACTATCTGAACACGTACGTACCTAGTACTACATTTTTACCGATTTACAAGACATGGTTGGCTTCTAGTAAAGCACCGTGCCAACCCAATTCTCCAGAAATATTCTTAAATTAATATGTGATCTATATCAGGCGTAGTATACGTAGTATTGCGTATTATGATCCAGTATCGGATGTCACATGCAAGGCCTGAGGCTGGAATTGTGTCTGCCCCGTACGAAGCACATATCAGATCTCTGGTAACTAGTCTCTATAATCAGATAAACATGACCTAGTCATAATATCCCGATAGCTGCAACATAAAAGAGCACCAGTTCTGTATCCTACGTGATCATCTTCTCCACTATGACTGGAGTGATACTTCCATCTTGACATCACACCCAATACACTACGATTCTCAATATACCCAGAAGAGGCGTACACAGAACCTATTAAAGCTCTGGACGAACAAAACCAAAGTATATTGATTGTCGCAAGTATTAGCGGTGCAAGTCTCAGGTTAAGACCAAATACACCTACCCTGATTCGGACTTCCATAGACACATAGTCATACTACCAATGGAATTCCGATGGCTCTATCCAGAGCGAAGCTGTTCCCGTACCATCGGTAAACACAACCTTCTATTACACTTGCATGAGTATCCAATACCCAAATATTTGAGAACTATGATGTTATGCTCCCACAACGCGTACAAGTGTAATACTAGTCTTTTACGCATTATCGATGTCCAATCTCGATAATACTCTGACTAGGGATATTTAATGATTAAACCTTCGTGGATTGATACTGTCTCATATAATCTCAATCTTAAACTAATCATAAGGACCTTTTATCATTTATATATCTAGGTAATCCAATTACAAATGATAAAAGGGCAATTTCCTTTGTCACATAGTTAATTTGTACAACAAGACCATGATCTGTACAAATAGTGATGCTATAGGTCATAATTGTCCAACAAGTCAAACTTCTCAGATTCTGACACGTTGACCCGGCGCACATTAGCACTGTTCGGCGCACGTTAGGCGTCGTGACGCCAAAGGCTTGTGAGTCGCGACGCGCGAAATGACGAAAATGCCATTTTTCCAATTTTTACTGTTTCGGTCCAAATCACCTCCAGAATGTCCTGAAACTTTATTTATCTACAGAATAACACAAAACACATCAAAATATTCACAAAACTCAAGAAACTATACAAAATATTTGGTTAAATGAGTGGGAAATAGTGATATAATTACCACTCATCACACCCTCAAACCTAACATTTTGCTAGTCCTCGAGCAAAACACAGAATAAAATAACATAAACATCTTTAAAATAAAAATTAACTAAGCCACTTTCGTAGGGATCACGGTTGCATTTAGCATATGCAACAAGCCTTTAAACCCCTAGGTGTCCCTAGTGGACGAGTTGTAGTCTCGTGAGGGTTTACATCAATGATACCCACAAACATTTTACAAAAGTAAAAAGAAAGTAAAACTAATGCACACAAAAGCAAAAAGACAAGAGAAAAGAGAATAAAGAAGTTAGTGACTAAATAGGTGAAACTTCTACTCCAAGTTGCTAGATGTTTTCTTTCTTTCTAAATTACTTAATAAGTAAATTCTCCGATTATATTTACCATTCTCCATATACACAGCCAACAAAATATTAAACAACTCATTTTTGCCCACAACAGTCATAAGTGCAGTTGATAAGAGAGTAATATTTTTGTCCTAAAGTTTTATCAGAATTCACACCTTTTTGTAGCAATGGAATAATTTTTTTCATTTTTCTGATTTTTTTCTTTGATTTTTGATTTTTTTTTTTATTTATATACAATACCTTCCGTCTTTGTAGCGAGTGTTGGGTCGGTGGCTCACAAACCAGTTGGCTTTAGGGCACCAGGTGTTAAGACAACCCTACAGACTTAATTACTTAGACTTCAGATATATATATTTTTGCAGCATCTTTGATCCATGTAGCGAGCTTTGGGCCAGTGACTCCCAAACCAATTGGCTTTAGGGCACTAGGTGTTAAAACACCCTTACTGACTTAATAACTCGGATCTCAGATTTTTTTTTACTCCATCACTTTTTGAGTTGCTTCCTCCAATTAAACTAGAGCACTGAATATTACAAACTTTTCAATTTTAGCTCATGTCCGTATGTTACTATGTATATTGATAATATCTTCCAACTGAGCATATGAAGATCCATTTTAGTCCATTTTATGGAGAATTCATAAATTAAATAATTCAAAATGAAATAAACAAAAACTAACTTGCTCCGAAATAGGCTTGAGATACGTCTCAGGAGTGGAAACTCCTTACTCAGCTATCTCTTACCAATTTCACCTTTTTAGTCAAAATAAAAATACAAAAACACAAAATATTTTTGTAATTTTTGAAAAAAATTCAATTTTTTTTTGTATTTTTCGAAAAATTTTGGACTAAAAATAAAAACAACACACAGATTAAAAACAAAGTACTGATCAACTAATTCCCTCCCCCAAACCTAAATGAAAGATTGTCCCCAATGTCTTAAACAGTAGAAGAAGAGTTTAGAAGATAATACCTAGATAATAGAAATTCTAAAGGAAATTAAAGGTTAAGATCCAGATTAATCTGACGCCTCTTACCACGATCGTCTTCGGACCAATTTATCTTTGAAATGATAGGGTCAATTTGTGGTTCATAGGCTATGAGTTGGTCTATTAGATCCGGAGCAGTTCTGGCAGTAAAAAGGAGTTCTTTCATAAGTTTTGACACGAACCCATTTCTCCGGGCATCATCAAGAAACACACAAAGAAAATCATAAAATCCTTCAACGTTGTATAGTCCAAGCGGTTTCTGGTGTATGTTCAGGTTCGCCCAAGATAGCACTATAAAAATTTCCTCTAATGTGCCCAAGCCACCTAGCAAAGCAATAAATGCATCAGTACGGTTAATCATTTCTACCAATCGTTCAAACATACCTGTCATGATCAGTTCCTCTCCGTTTGAAGGTCCAATAAGATTTGCCTCCGCCAAGGGTTTTGGGATGATTCCCAAAACGTGACTGCCTCCTTCATGTACGACCTTTGAAACGATCCCCATTAGTCTAAGATTGCCTCCGCCATATATTAAGTGCATATTCCTTACAGCTAAGACTCGACCCAATTCATGTGCTGCTTCTACGTATTGTGGTTTAACACCAACACTAGTACCACAAAACACACAGATGTTTTCAACTCGTCTTCTTGAAGTGGCTTCCATGTTTTACTCTGGATGTCTTCAAAAGTGCAATGATGAGTTGAATTTATAGAACCTGAAAAAGGTGAGTAATAATAGCACTACTATCTTCCATAGGACATTTGTTAGCTAAACAACAAAAGAAATCGTGAAAGGTCAAAAAGTCTGGATCCTGTCTACGAAAATAAAGATAATTACAACAGAAAAGCAAATCCAAGCAATAATTAAGGCAACAAAATTGTGTACGCAATACGCTATTCGCTTAGTATAAATTCATTAGGATGCGTCTCAAGAATCCATTCCTTACTCAGCCATCGCTAATGAATTATCTCTTATCTTTGCCAAACACCATTCCTTCTGTCTTATGCTTTGGTTGATCTTTTCCCTACAAAAATAACACACGAAATTAAAAACTCTACAACATGTATACACAAAATATAAAAAATAGAAATTACAACAAAGTGCATGGGTTGCCTCCCTGCTAGCGCTAAATTTTTCGTCTTCAGCCAGACGTGACTGAAATCTATCCGTCAAGGAGGTTTCAGCGTCGTTTTGGATGTCCGATTAAAGACAATCCCGTGAGCGTTGCTTTTGAAGGGTCTCTTCCAACGGTAATGTGGTAAAAAGAATTTTGTCTCATTCAGTGCTCATGCCACCTTTTTAATCTTTGTTGCTCCAGTGGTTCCTGAAAAGAAAGAAATAAAATCAGGAGG
Source organism: Zanthoxylum bungeanum (assembly GCA_019454045.1). Classification (NCBI taxonomy): domain Eukaryota; kingdom Viridiplantae; phylum Streptophyta; class Magnoliopsida; order Sapindales; family Rutaceae; genus Zanthoxylum; species Zanthoxylum bungeanum. The sequence goes on along the minus strand of SKCR01033585.1, from coordinate 58,709 downwards.
TCTCGTATGGTGCTTGACCTTGAATGGAAGTTCCATTCTATCAAGCTTCCGAGATATCAAAACAGTGATGTTTCGCCTGAATGCATTGGATTCTCAATAAGTTCAGACATTTGCTCCTCCATTTGCTCTGTTTCTTTCTCCACCTTTTCTTCACAGATGAATTTTAAAATTTCTGTATTCAGTTCTTCATCTGTCATCTGTGAAATGCATGCTCCAGAAGTGTCAATCTGATGATGTAAAGTTATGTCTGTTTTTAGGTCTTCATCCTCTGATCTGAGTGAAATGATTGGCTCAGGTAGATCTTCTTCAAACATTTGTGCAATGGAAGCTCCAAGATCTTCATTTAGAGGATAGAAAGTTTCATCCTCCTTTGTTGGTGCAGTTGGTACAAATAGCTCAGCTTCTTCATCCTCGTCAGAGTCAGAATAATAAAAATCAAACCGAGATTTGTTGGTTCAGGCTCCTGAACTGATACCTCTGATTCTTGATACTGCTCAGCCTCGTCCACTGTTATGATGTCATGATGAATCTCAGGATATTCGAAGCTTCTTCAGTATTATTTGAATTTGCTCCGTGAGATATGTGATTCAGGTTGTCTGTTAATTGTCTAACTTGATCTGTCATCCTCTGTATAGACGCCGTTTGACTCTGAATTTGTGCATCAAATTGAGCTTCCCGTTCCTCGAACCAATCTTTGAGCATGTGAATCAACTGATCTTCCTCTGATGGTTCTGGTTCTTGTTGAAGATAGTAGGTGGATGGTGGATAAGATGGAAAGTATGATGGTTCTTCGTACCTTGAATGATTCTGATAATTCTGCCACTCTAAAAAGTATATACATTGATCACTCGAGTGGTTACCATCACAATTTTTACATCTCCCCATTTCGTTCTGATGAGCAAATGTAGTATTGCTTGATTCTGACATCCAGTGATAGTTGTTAGGCTGGACAACAGGCCTCAGAAAACCAGACTGTTAGTCCCAGGTTTGGGGTGTATCTTCTAGTAAAGCTCGGAATCTTTCAATCTCCCAATAATGTTCCATTTTTTAATCACCTGAAAACAAAAGAAAGAAATAAAAATTACAGATAAAAATAAAGAAAATTAGATACAAGTAAATTAGATAGCTTCAAAATTAATAACTTAAGAAAAATAAGTCCCCGGCAACGGCGCCAAAAACTTGACCGGCGGAAACACACACGTATAACGCAAGCGCACGTATCGTTCAAGTAATATAAAAATATCGATCCCACGAGGACTTAATTCCTACTGTTGTTATTAATTGTTGAATCTATTTATTTATAAATATCTAATTAAATGGAGAAGAGAATGATTGTTTGATTGGTTGGTTGAATGTGGTTTTCCTTAATTAAAATAAATAAAATAAACAAAAGAAAATACTAAGGAAAATAACAAAAGACTCAAAAATCTAGGGTTGTGAATCTTTCTAATAACTTTTAAAAGATGAAGTGATTATTTTATGTTTGTGTAATAAATCGGTTTACTAACCTGGAACACTAAATTATGCAAAAGCCTATGTCGATGGTCAGACGCAAATACCCAGTTTAACCCAATTGAACCATATGTCTATGCAACTAAATTATCTGGATTCATTAATTTTAAGTTCCAATTATGGCTACCCCCGCCCGACAGGTAAATGTCTATCCTGTAAGGAAATCTATTAAAGGATTATCTATCCTCGAGGAAGATCGTGGGCTATTAAGTCTAAGGCTGAAACCTAAAATTCATTTGTCAAGTTTATTTTAGATTTACCACATCAATCTTATTGGTGATCAGACAACAAGAAGCATTAAGCTTAAGACTTAATAAGTAAACCTTAAAATTACCCAAACTATAAAATAACCCCTTATAAACCGGTGATATTAGAATTCATCACAACCCCAGATAACTAACACATAACTAGGGCTAGTAAAAACTTTAAAGTAAAAGACATAAAGTAAAAATGCTGAAAAGTAATTGCGGTAAAGTAAAAGCTGAAAAGTAAATTACAATAAAATAAAATGCTAAGGTAAAGGGATCAACTTTTACTATTTACTATTTTAGATATCTCCCTTAATATAATATATTAACTTGTGATAACATTACCAACCAGCCATATAGGCGGTAACCTGATTAAGTCAAATTAAGTCCAACCAGCCAGAAAGGCGGTAAAAAAATAAACCTGCCATATAGGCGGTAAGAAAATTTAATTACCAACCGACCAATCTGGCGGTATCCTTGATTAGTCAGGTTTAAACCAGATTAAAATGAATTACCAACCGACCAATATAGCGGTATCCTTTTTAAGTCAAATTTTAAATAATGAATATATTATATTTAAGGGAGATTAATCTAAATAGCAATAGTAAAAGAATTACCTTTTACCCTAGCAGGGGAAGTTACCTCCTCATTGTGAATAGTAAAAACTGTAAAAAGTAAAGAAAGTAAATTACTATTATTACATAACGTAATTAAAATTAATTACAAAACTAAAAATTAAAAGAAACTAGATAGAAAACTCCCTATTTACATCAGAGAAATTAGAGAGGAAGTTACATTTGAAACTGAAACTCGAGCTCAATTTACATGCTGAGGTGATGACAACGTGGCAATTATGGATAAGGAGATAAGGCGACATGTGGCGAGGCGGCTAACAACTCAATTATTATGCTGATGTGGCACTGACGTGGCGATGGCGACTGTCGACACCATAGGATTGCGACACGTGGCACTTCGTGATTGGCTGGTGATGACGTGGCAGTGAGGTGGCACGTTGACTCGGTCAACTGATGATGTGGACGCTGACGTGGAGTGACACTTGGCACACTTGGCAATGGAGATTGTCGGCACCGTATGATGATGACACATGGCACGGCGCACGTTAGCAGATCGGTTGTGATGGTGACACGTGGCACGACATACGTTAGCAAGTCAAACTTCTCAGATTCTGACACGTTGACCCGTCGAACATTAGCACTGTTCAGCGCATGTTAGGCGTCGCGACGCCAAAGGCTTGCACGTCGTGACGCCAAAGGCTTGCACGTCGCGACGCCAAAGGCTTGCACGTCGCGACGCGCGAAATGATGAAAATGTCCTTTTTCCAATTTTTACTGTTTTGGTCCAAATCACCTCCAGAATGTCCTGAAACTTTATTTATATACAGAATAACACAAAACAAATCAAAATATTCACAAAACTCAAGAAACTATACAAAATATTAGGTTAAATGAGTGGGAAATAGTGATATAATTACCACTCATCACACTTCATATGGGTTCTCAAGCGGGTCAGTTTGATGTACTTGTTCTCCAACAAGCATCCATATGTTAGACTAAGTGAACACTTTCACTAGTAGCTTATGAGATCAGCTACCTTCCTTCGATAAAGAAACAAACATAACATATGCCGATCTAAACTGGATCTATCAATGTCATGCGTTGATAATCCTACGATCGGGAATATTTGAGAATGATTGGATCTCATAAATTAAACTAACTTTAATTCCTTTAATCATTATTCTAAGGACTTTATTTTACAAGTAGTCAAAATTTCTTTTAGACAATACTTATAAATAAAATGCCAAATTTTATTATTCAATGCAATAATATAAAATTACATATTTATCCATATTAGATCTAGGGCATATAACCAACAATCTCCCACTTGCACTAGAGCCAATCTCTATGATATTTTACACTAAACAATTCGGCGTGCCTATCATGCTTCTGTTGGGTCAGTGCTTTAGTAAGAGAATCTGCTAAGTTCTCTTTAGTAGGAATCTTCTCTATCTTCACATCACCTCTTTGGATTATCTCACTAATAAGGTGATATCGTCTAAGAACATGTTTGGATTTTTTATGAGACCTTGGTTTTTTAGCTTGTGCTATGGCTCCGGTGTTTTCGCATTACATCACAATCGCATTGTTACTGTCAGGAACAACACCTAAATCTGTGATGAACTTCTTATCCAAACTGCTTCTTTAGCTACTTCTGAAGCGGCTATGTACTCGGCTTCCGTTGTTGAGTCCGCTATAGTAGTTTGTTTAGAACTCTTCCAGCTTACCGCACCTCCATGCATCATATACACATCCAAATACACAACAAAAATGAAAAGCCCAAAGGTGGTAGAAGGTCTAAAACTTAAAACCAACACTTCAATCAAGTTTCTAAAAACACCAAACAAGCTCACCACAATGAAATAACTATAGAACAATTCTAGGTCATTTAAGAGTGGGTCAATAACTCTAGAATGGCAAACTAGTTTCTTAACCATTAATTAAAAGAATGCTTACTAGCTCATTAGTAACATATGAATCTTTATACATGTATAACCATATCATCCAAAACTTCCATCCAATAAAACAAAAATAATAAGAATAGAAAAACATGAGAACATCATAGTATGTAGCCTAGAACACAAGGAAATTTTCCTTTCTAATAGTAAGTAGAGAAACTTACTAAAAATCCAAGCTTTTCTTATTTTTCTTTTTCTTTATCTCAAGCTTCTTGGTTTCCTTTCAATGGAGTTTTTGATGATCTTTTTGTGTTGTAAAATTATCCAACCCCTTGGACAACTTATGCCTTGGCCGAATTTAAGCATCAAAGAAAACAAATTGATATTTTCAATTAATTCAATAAATGCCACTTGGCGACTTGCCTTTTGAAATCATTAACTCTTTAATGAATTTCTTAAAGTCAAGTATAACATCTTTAAGTCATCTCAACATTTATCACAACTTTAACACATCTATTTTAATTAATTAATCATTTAATAATTAAATAATTAATTAATTATTTAAATACAAATTATATTAAATATATGTATCATATTTAAAATAAATATCAAATACATATATATTTATGAATTTAGTCAAATATCTCAAATTGACAATTAATTAATGTGTATTTGAAATAATCTAATATTAAATACAAATACATAAAAAATAAGAAATGACTATCGGGTCCTTATACATGTATTTTTCGTTTAACCATTAAACGAATTTATAAATAATCAATCTTATTTATAAATGTTGCCCTAGTGCTTTACGAGTATATTTCATTAGTTAGACTCTCTAGATTCAGGCTTATCCATCACGAAATCCATTTCGTGTCCATAATTTATCCACCCGTAAATTATGACGATCACGGATAAACTCGCTGAATCATACAGGTCGAGGTCATGGTAAATGTATAATTCCTCTGTCACAGGTATCCGGATATATCCTGAGATATAGATGTATGACCGGTGAAATCACACGCGTATAATGCAAGCGCACATATCGTTCAAGTAGTATAAAAAGTATCGATCCCATGAAGACTTAATACTAATCTATTAATTTTATGGGTCAAATGATTACTAGTATCTAATAGGTTGATTGATTGATTTGAAATAGTGATGATTTGAATTTAAAAACAAGTAAATAAATTGCACGAAAGTAGGTTTAAGAAAATTCAATATTATAAAACTATCCAGGGTTGTGATTTCTTCCAAAATCATTTTTAAAGATGAAGTGGTTATTTCATGTTTGTGTAATATATCGGTTTACTAACCTGGAACACGAAATTATGCGAAAGCCTCTGTCGATGGTCAGACGCAAATACCCAGTTTAACCAATTGAACAATATGTCTATGTCAACCAACTTACCTGGATTCATTAAGTTTAAGTTCCAATTATGGCTACCCCCGCCCAACAGGTAATGTATATCCTGTAAGGAAATCTATTAAAGGGTTATCTATCCTCAATGAAGATCGTGGGCTATTAAAGTCTAAGGCTGAAACCTAAAATTCCTTTGTCAAGTTTATTTTAGATTTACCAGATCAATCTTATTAGTGGCCAATTAACAAGACGCATTAAGCTTAAGACTTAATAAGTAAACCTTTAAATTACCCAAACTATAAAATAACCCCTTATAAACCGGTGATATTAGAATTCATCACAACCCTAGATAACTAACTTAGTTACGACACATAACTAGGGCTAGTAAAAACTTAAAAGTAAAAGACATAATAAAATGCTGAAAAGTAAATGCGGTAAAGTAAATACTGAAAAGTAAAATTACAAAAATAAATGCTAGGTTAAAGATCTACTTTTACTCACTACTATTTTAGATATCTCCCTAAATAAATATTTAACTTGTGATAACATTACCAACCAGCCATATAGCCGTAACCTGATTAAGTCTAACCACCATTAAGGCGATAACAATTTATCCATAAACCAGCCATATAGGCGGTAAATTACCAACCGACCAACCAGGCGATATCCTTGCTTAGTCAAATTAAAATCAATTTAATATCAATTACCAACCGGCCAATATAGCGGTATCCTCATTAAGTCAAATTTTAAATAGTGAATATATTATAATTAGAGAGATTAATCTAAATAGCAGTAATAAAAGTTTTACCTTTCACCATAGCAGTGGGAAGTTACCTCCTCATAGCTGAATAGTAAAAACTGAAAAAGTAAAGAAAGTAAATTATTATTACAGAACGTAATGAAAATTAATTACAAAACTGAAATTTAAAGTAAACTAGATATAAAAATCCCTATTTACATCAGAGAATTCAGAGAGGAATGTACATCTAAAATAAAAAAAATGAGCTGAATTTATAGGACTGGCAAGGTGTGCGCGTCGCGACGCGCGTGATTAGCGGCATGGAACGCGGAGAGCTCGACACGTGGTAGTGGATAAGGTGATAAGGTGACACATGGCACGCTGTGATTGGGAGCTGAATGATTACGCTGACATGGCGAAAGTGATTGTCGGCACCGTAGGATTGCGACACGTGGCACGCTGTGATTGGCTGATGATGCCGTGGCGCTGACGTGGCGAGTTCACTCGGTCTACTACTGATGTGGATGATGACGTGGCTGACATGTGGAATGACATGGCGACGGCGATTGTCGGCACCATAAGATGATGACACGTGTCACGGCGCACGTTAGCAGATCGGCTGTGATGTTGACACGTGGCACGGTGCAAGTTAGCAAAGTCAAACTTTTTAGATTCTGAGACGTGTCCCCGGTGCATATTAGCATGGTGCGGTGCACGTTAGGCGTTGCGACGCGGGCAGGGCGTCGCGACGTGTGAAATGACCATTTTGCCTTTTTTGTCCTTTTTCACTGTTTGGCCCAAAATCACCTCCAAAATGTCCTGAAACTTTATTTATCTACAAAATAACACAAACACATCAAAATATCCACAAAACTCAAGAAACTATACAAATATTAGGTTAAATAGTGGGAAATAATGATACATTTACCACTCATCACACCCCCAAACCTAACATTTTGCTAGTCCTCGAGCAAAACATAGAATAAAATAACATAAACATCTTTAAAATAAAATTTAACTAAGCCACTTTCATAGGGATCACGGTTGCATTTAGCTTATGCAACAAGCCTTTAAACCTCTAGGTGTCCCTAGTGGACGAGTTGTAGTCTCGTGAGGGTTTACACCAATGATACCCACAAACATTTTACAAAAGTAAAAAGGTAGTGAAACTAATGGACACAAAAGCAAAAAGACAAGAGAAAAGAGAATAAAGAAGTTAGTGACTAATCAGGTAAAACTTCTACTCCAAGCCACTAGTTGTTTTCTTTCTTTCTAAATTATTGAATAAGTAAATTCTCCGATTATATTTACCATTCTCCATATACATAGCCAACAAAATATTCATCAACTCATTTTTGCCCACAACAGTCACAAGTGCAGTTGATAAGAGAGTAATATTTTTGTCCTAAAGTTTTATCAGAATTCACACATTTTTGCAGCAGTAGAATAATTTTTCTCATTTTTCTGATTTTTTTTCTTTGATTTTTTGATTTTTTTTATTTACATACAATATCTTCCATCTATGTAGCGAGAGTTGGGTCGGTGGTTCCCAAACCAGTTGGCTTTAGGGCACCAGGTGTTAAGACACCCCTATGGACTTAATTACTCTGACTTCAGATATATATATTTTTACAACATCCTGATCCATATAGCGAGCTTTGGGCCAGTGACTCCCAAACCAGTTGGCTTTAGGGCACTAAGTATTAAAACACCCCTACGGACTTAATAACTCGGATCTCAGACATTTTTTTTACTCCAATGTTGTTCATAGATGCTTCCTCTAATTAAACTAGAGCACTGAATATTATAAACTTTTCACTTACAACTCATGTCTGTATGTTACCATGCATGTTGATAATACCTGCCAACTGAGCATATGAAGATCCATTTTAGTCAATTTTATGGAGAATTTACAAATTAAATAATTCAAAAGGAAATAAACAAAAATTAACTTGTTTCGAAAATGGGTTGAAATACGTATCAGGAATGGGAACTCCTTACACAGCTATCTCTCACCAATTTCACATTTTTAGTCGAAATAAAAACAAAAACGCAAAATATTTTTGTAATTTTTGAAAAATTTTCATTTTTTTGTATTTTTGAAAAATTTTGGACTAAAAATAAAAACAACACACAACTAAAATAAGATATTGATCAACTAATTCCCTCCCCCAAACCTAAATGAGACATTGTCCCCAATGTCTTAAACAGTAGAAGAAAAGTTTAGAAGATAGTACCTGGTTAACTGAAATTCTACACGAAAAGTTAAAGGTTAAGATCCAGATTAATCCAACGGCTCTTACCACGATCGTCCTCGGACCAATTTATCTTTGAAAGGATAGGGTCAATTTGTGGTTCATAGGCTAAGATTTGGTCAATTAGATCCGGAGCAGTTATGGTAGTGAAGAGAGTTCTTTTAAAGGTTTTGACACAAACCCATTTCTCCGGTCATCATCAAGAAAAACACAAATAAAATCATAAAAGCCTTCAACGTTGTACAGTCCAAGCGGTTTCTAGTGTATGTTCAGGTTCGCCCAAGATAACACTGTAAAAATTTCCTCCAATATACCCAAGCCCCCTGCCAAAGCAATAAAAGCATCAGCACAGTTAATCATTTCTACCAATCGTTCAGACATACCTGGCACGATCAGTTCCTCTCTGTTTGATGGTCCAATAAAATTTGCTTATGCCAAGGGTTTTGGGATGATTCCTAAAACGTGACTGACTCCCTCATGTACAGCTTTTGAAGCGATCCCCATAAGTCCAAGATTGCCTACGCCATATACTAAGTTTATATTCCTTGCAGCTAAGACTCGACCCAACATCCTATGCAGCTCTTGGTAGGTACAGATAATCCCATTCATGTTGAAGTACATCATGAACTGGCGATAAGAAGCTGGGAGTGAACCAAGAATGACACTCCTACCGAGAGTGTCATTCATAATGAGAGTATGATGCCTCAATTGATCGATCAAATGGATCATCTGAAGAACATGCGGGCTAACAGCTTGCCCCTCATCTAATTGCGCATGGAACAATTCCAATGCGACCTTGTGAACAACAACTTGTTCTTGGTTCTCAAACGATTGTCTTAATCGTGTCATCATACTATACGCATATGACATGCCATAGTATTGTTTCTTGAGTCCCGGTGTGAAGTGAACTTAAGATGTATGATTTAACTCTTAAATCATCATCCTTCCAAGCTTGGAAGACTTCGCGTTCTTCTGGTGTAGCGTTCTCTGCCACAACAAGGGGCAGTGGACCCTCAAGAACATATCCGAACTTCTCGGAGTCGAGGACGATCCTCAAATCCAAATCCCAATCAGTGAAGTTATCAGCGCCTTTTAGTTTGTTCGCATTAAGCTTACGTGCAAACTGATTAGTGGATGGTGCCGCCATCGCAAATCTATCATATAGATCACGAAAAACGGTTAGCAGAAATAAAGCAGTTTCATATAATATCATAAGCATAAACTAGATCATGAATTTTTAATCTAAAAATACCTCTCCCACTAAATCATGCAATACTGTAATCCCCAAACAGAATACAAAGATTTAATAATTAAATTAAATATAAATAGTGAAAAGTTGATCCCATGAATATATTTCAGCTCACAGCAGAGGCACGGTCTCGCTTACGTATATTCATCCGGTAGACAACTCATTTGTCAATCACTCACTAGTGACTCCCCAGTTTCTAGTCCTGGTCGTTTCTCGTTGTGACTGCTAAGGCAGGCCCACAAAGAGACGTACCAAGGTTAAACTCGTCAATGATAAACTCAAGCTACTTGCGTAACCTTGACAGCTAGGGCACGTTCAGGATTCCGCTTTCGCTTGATTTATCTAGTATCTGACATAATCCGGTATAAATAAATCTCTATCGGCTACACCCTCACAGCAGAGGCACGGTCTCGGCTGTAGTCACATAGAAATATTCATAATCTGTATTGACAAGACGGACCTTATAACATGCATCAAATACATAATTATATTTAAACCTTATTAATTAGGGATTTTCCTCTAAGTGTCATACACCCTAAATCTAATCAAATTAGATCAAAACATGCATATATAAAATCAAGACAACAAGATTTTAAAGGGCTAATCATATTAGGGGGCCTAGAACAGACTCGCTCTGATACCATTTTGTAAGGGTTTTTTTTATAAAAACAGATCGGTTGCAGCGGAAACTCGGGTCAGGGCAGAAATCGTATTTCAAAAATTTTTCAAAAATATCGAGTAAATTATTCAATATCTAATATTAATAATCTATTCAGATTTCACCTTAACCCAAAACATTACTCACATACTTGATCCGATCAAATGAAGTAATAATCCGACCACAAAAGGCCTTTTGTTTGACCACATGAAGTCATGGTCCAACCACATGAGGTCATGCCAACCACATGGGGTCATGATCCGACTACACTAGGTCCGACCAGACCAGATTAGACCATAAGAGTTTCGACCAGACGAGGTTCGACCAAACTATGGTCGATCATACGAGGTCCGACCAGACCATGGCCGACCAGACAAGATCCGACCAGACCAGGTCCGACCAGACGAGGGCCGACCAGACTAGGTCCGACCAGACCAGGGTCAACCAACGAGTATTTTACATTCATCATATACACATCCAAATACACACAAAAATAAAAAGCCCAAAGGTGGTAGAAGGTCAAAACTTAAAACCAACACTTCAATCAAGTTTCTAAAACACCCAAACAAGCCTCACCACAATGAAATAACTATAGAACAATTCTAGGTCATTTAAGAGTGGGTCAATAACTCTAGAATGGCAACTAGTTTCTGTTGGGTTTTCTAGGTCAAACCAAGATCAATTAAGCAATGAATGTGTGAATACAACAAAGTAAGTAGCGAAAATAATCACTTGAACGGCTTTTGAATGCGATGAACACAAAAAAATTATGCTCCAAGCTTTTCCTCTTGTGTGGTTCGGACAAGCCCCTTTGCTTTGATCTTCAAGCTCCAAGCTTTGTGTGTTGATTCCATGCTCATAAATGAGTTTCCCTATCACCTTTGAATGATCTCTTTAGTGTGCTAGCACTTGGAAAAATTTGCAACAAATTATTTCCCTAAGCCTTATGAGACTCTCGGCCAAGCCAAGAGAGGAGAGAAAAAAATGGCACTTTGCCGTGAGTGAGGGAGAGAAGAGAGAAGAGTTGTGTTGTGTGTCTTTGATTTCTAAAATAAAAAATAAAAGATATACCAAAATATCTAATAGTAGGTAATAGTCTTACATTACATCAACTTGTGTGTTTTACAAGTTATCAACCACCCACCTAAATCCATCACCAAAAAGTTAGGCAAAGTGACTAGTTGATGTGACTTGTGGGCCCCACTTGATTCAAAATCCGAGTGGGCCCGCAAACACTCCCGGACTCGGGTTCGCTAATTCCGAATTAACGAATTTTCTGTTGCGATGTAATTAAATCAAATTTAATTAAATAATTATGCCTAGCAAAATTACTATTCACGTCGCTAGCGAATTAATTCTAAATTAACTCGTTTGGCCGAATTAAAATCCAATTTTAATTCCGCGTCGAAATCTAATTTCGTTAATATATCGAATATATTAGTTTTAATCGATTAATTCTGAATTAAACGTTCTCTCTCTTTAATTGAATTTTATCCCAGATAAAATTCTCCGTAATTAATCATAGATTAATTTTCTCTCTCTTATAATTAATCTCAGATTAATTATGTGCGAGTCATACGTCATCGGTGAATCTTCGGGAAGGACCCATGAGATCCCTGGATATGTTGGCAGTAAATCTGGCCGTCGGACTATCCGATCACGTACGTACCTCGTACTACATTTTTTATCGATTTACAAGACTGGTTGGCTTCTAGCAAAGCACCGTGCCTACCCAATTCTCATGAAATATTCTTAAGGAATATGTAATATGTATCAGGCGTAGTATACGTAGTATTACGTATTGCGATCCAGTATCGGATGTCACATGCAAGACCGGGGGGCTGGAATTGTGTCTGCCCCGTACGAAGCATATATCGAATCTTTGGTAACTAGTCTCTATAATCGAATAAACATGACCTAGTCATATTATCCGATAGTTGCAGCATACAAGAGTACCAGTTCCTTATCCTACGTGACCATCATCTCCATATGACTGAAGTGATACTTCCATCTGACATCACACCTAGTACACTACGATTCTCAATATACCCAGAAGAGGCGTACACAGAACCTGTTAAAGCCCTGGACGACCAAAACCAAAGTATATTGATTGTCGTAAGTATTAGCGATGCAAGTCTCAGGTTAAGACCAAATACACCTACCCTGATTCGGACTTCCATAGACACATAGTCATACTACCAATGGAATTCCGAGGGGTCTATCCAGAGCGAAGCTGTTTCCGTACCATCGGTAAACATAACCTCCTATTACACTTGCATAAATATCCAATTAAATATATCATAACTATGTCGTTATGCTCCCACAACGCGCACAAATGCAATACTAGTCTATTCCGCATTATCGATGTCCAATCTCGATAATACTATAACTAGGGATGTTTTAATGATTAAACCTTAGTGGATTAATATTGTCTCATATCTTATTAATTCAGAACTAATCATATGGACTTTTATCATTTATATATCCCGGTAATCTAATTACAAATGATAAAAGAGTAATTTCCTTTGTCACATAGTTAATTTGTACAACAACACCATGTTCTTTACAAATTGTGATGCTATGGGTCATAATTGTCCAACAATCTCCCACTTGGCCTATAGCCAATCAATCAAGTGTCCTACACCTGAACTATGTACGGGTCGCTCAAACTTCTGCTGAGAAACAGCTTTCGTCAGCAAATTTGGAAGGTTATCATCTGATGTGATTTATTCGATCATCACATCGCCACGATGTATGATCGGAACGTATCAGATGAATAGTTGAAGTATATACTTGGATCGTTGATGAGACCATTAATTCTTTAGCCTGTACTGACCTAGCTCAGCCGCTAATAGAACTACACCTAATCTAATTAGGATTATTATAGATCCAAAGTGCTTCTATTATTGCCTCAGCTGCAGCAATATTCTGCTTTTGTTGTTTATTCGGCAACAGTATCTTGCTTGGAAGATTTCCAGCTCACTGTTCCGTTATTCAAACTATATAGTACCCTTATTGAGACTTACAGTCGTCTTTATCGGTTAGGAAACTTGCAACGGTGAATCCAGTCACTTCAATTTATCCTCCTCCATAGCTTAAGAAATCATCCTTAGATCATCTCAGATACGTAAGGATGTTCTTAACATCAATCCAGTGGCTATCACTTGGATTGGCCTGATTGTGACTTCATATGCTCAAAGCGTATGAGACATCAGGTCACGTACATCTTTTTAATGTATGAGTTCTCAGAGAGTGCCAACAACTTTCAGATCTATCCCAGTAGATCCCCCAAGTATTCTACGGAGAATTTTTCATGAAAGCCATGCTTTCACCGATTATATTATGAGAATGTCATTTCCAAGAAATGATATATCATCATTATTTTAGGACAATCACTATCAGTGCACTCCCATTAACCTTCTTATATACATAAAAATCATTTTTGTTTTGAATTAAATCATATACCATTATGATTACATCAAAAATAGTTCCAAGAACGCAATGCTTGCTTCATTCCATAAATGGATCGAATTAACTTGCAAACCTAGTTTGCACGTTTTGGTATGACAAAACCATCAGGATATTGTAAACATCCTCCAAAAGGTTTCCATTGAAGGAAAGCGATTTTGAACGTTCAGCTGTCATATTTCATAAATGAAACATGCAGCATTAGCAAGCAATTATCCAAATGGATTTAATCATGGCAACTATTAAAAGGTTTTTCGTTGTAAAGACCATGTTTGTACGTTGGTATTGCCCATCCTGTTTGTCCTTTCCATCCCGTTTGTCTCCCTTCAAAACTCATATAGTACCAATAGGCACAATGCTTCTGGTACAACAACCCAGTGTCTAAACTGTAGGGGTTTTAAGGGGGAATATCGGTAACGGAGCGGAATCGAGGAAAATCAAAATTTTCCGATTTCAAAACGTTTTTTCGGATCAATTAAATAAACTTATTTATTTAATTATCCAATTATCAAATTCTGAATAATTACACAAGAAATCAAATTTCTTGGTAATTACCGAATTGCCCCAAAACTTTGTTAATTTATCATTTTAGTCCAAAGTTGTCAAATACAATTTTGGATGATTCTAAATCATTTCTAAAATGTTTTTCAACACACCTAATGCATCAAAATCAGATTTCACACAAATCCCCAATTTTTGAGCAATTGCCGTGAGCACCCCAAATTTCCAATTAATTATAATTTGATCCCTTTTGTTCAAAACATGCCAAGATCAAATCCAATTAACCTAAAATTTTACATGCATCATATTCATACCATAATACATCACATATATGAAAAGCCCCAAATTTGGATAAGGTTATGAACCCTAATTTTTAAATTTCATCAAATTGTCCAATTTTACCATCTATAAAATCCAACACTTTAATCCATTCAATACTTCACCAATCTAGCCTCACCACTTTGAAACAACTCTAGAACAATTCTAGGTCACCAAGGAGTGGCTTATCAACTCTAGAATGGCAACTTGATTTTCTAAAAATCAAAAGTAAAGCTTTGAAACCATTTCAAGCTTACTTACATGCTTCAATCTTTCATCAAAGTTCACAACCAAAATAAACACAAACTATAAGAAGAGAGACAAAACCAAAGCACCACAAATGATGCTAAGCATGTTAGAAACAATTTTCATGTTGAAGACTTTGAAAAAAACTTACAAAATCATGATTTTCCAAGCCATCTTCCTTTAGCCTTCAAGCTTTTCTCTCAACTTCTTTTATGTTTATTTGGTATCTAATGAAATTTTAAACCCTAAAATGAAATGAAACAATATATATCTCACCAAATTAGCCCTAGGCCGAAATTGTGAAGAAAAGAAAATAAAAATATCTAGATATTTTTACTTTATTTCATTTAATGGCTTTTATGCAACTTGTTAACCTTTTATCATAACACTTTAATGATATTCATAAGTCAAAAAAAATCAACTTAAAGATATAACAATTATATTTAATTAGGGTGTTGGCCGAAAATTCAAAGAAAAAAGGAAATAGATATTTTCAATTTTAAACAATTTAATCAATATCTAAAGAAGTCAAAACCATTTTGACAACCTTTTCTTTAAGTATAAAGTCAACATTTACACTTATAATCATTTCCTAACTTTATCATTTGGTGAGATATTTATATTTTAATTATATTAATTTTTAACAATTAAATATTAATTAAATAAAAATATCTCAAATATATGTATTATATTTACTTTAAATATCTCAAATACATATATAAATGATATATGTCAAATCAAATACCTTTATTTGACAATTTATTAATGTGTATTTAATAATATCATATATTAAATACAAAAACACATTAATTAGGAAATGACTGTTCGGCCCGTTTGCATGTATTTTTCGTTTAACGTTTAAACGATTTATAAATAATCACCAGTATTTATAAAAGTCGCCCTAGTGCTCTACGAGTATGTTTCATTAGTGAGACTCTCTAGATTCAGGTATATACGTCACAAAATCCAATTTCGTGTCCATAATTTACCAACCCGTAAATTATGACGACCACGATAAACTAGCTGAATCATACAGGTCGAGGTCATTGCATACGTATAATCCCTCCGTCACAGGCATCCGGATAATCCCTGAGATATAGATGTAAACGTCAAATCTCTTAGGTATTATCCCGTCGACGTATCTATTAGCAATCTCTAAATAACATTCGGAACTCACTTCCGAAGTATACTGTGGCCACATATTTAAGAGACTGCTAATCATATATGGACTACCTATGCTCTGTACACAGAACTGACGAATCCTATCTTGATACACACAGGATATCCTGAGGATCGGTCCACACCCAATGAACAGGTGGAGGTCTGATCTAAATAGATCGGTGACGTGACTGTCATCTAAGTGTGGAGGATGTCTCATATATCTACAATGGTATCTCAAGTCGAAGGATCACTATGGTACTCAACACGAGAAGATTCTTATTGACGTTGGTGTACCATCCATTAAGAATCTTCGGTGAGTCTTTCAGTGTTTATCCACTATAAACACCTACACGTCTATACGAGTCTCCCAAGACTCATGGTTCATTGGGATAAACCATCGGACAAAGTCTCGATATACGACATGTACTGGTCTCAACAGATTTGACTAACCGACCCGTGTTAGTGAATCTTGACCAGGAACTGTATTTGATATATACATTTAGCAGTGACACTTCCCAATGTCAATTACAAACTAGTTTTGTAACTGTGTACTGCATTATATATTATCGGGCCTTTGTCTAATATATACATATCACTAAACAATATTTAGTTTCAATCTAATCGTAATCAGATCGAATACGTATATAAAAACAAGAGGTGCAACCATAAATAAGTAATATTATGGAAAAAAAAGGGATTGTTCATATTCATGAATCAGACATAAATACGGTCCGGATTGGCGCTCTGAGCACCAACCCCAACAATTTCTCCCACTTGCTCTTGTGCCAATCCACGGTATCATATATACATCTCAATTTGTATCGTATACATATAGCCCTCAAAAGCTCACCTAGCACTTAAGAGGTATGCAACAAGAAGTAAGTCCACTATAACATAATGAGTTTGTCAAACAAACCTAATCGTTTCCCCTATTCAGTATCTTTCATATTTTGTAGAATCTAAATTATACATTAATATGAATCGGACACTACATCAGTATTGTGCTATAGCTACTGAGTTGTCCAAGTATTCAGGGATCAAATCCAAAATAATATGCGGACAACCGCAAGCACAACACCAATATATAACTTCTAATTTATAAGGTCAATATGCAACTTCATAAGTCAATACTTCATAAGTTGCATCTAATTCCACTAAATAGTATAATCCTTCGTGACACTCCTACTGCATCTTTTGTGACTCTTTATGTCGTAGATTGTCTAACGTCATAATTAGTCTCAAAACTAATATGACCCTAATGGTTGCAGACAGTATTCTCTATGAATTAGAAACTCGTTCTTATTATCTCAAAGATCACAAAGAACGTGTTTTAAGATCCATCATATGGTCTATATGATATCAAAATAACTCGTAACAATTACGATTAAATCGATATCTATAATCGCACATAATAAAGTATTTATTATGTCATCATCAAATGATACATAAGATTGATTAGACATTCTAATCAATATCTCTTTCGAAAAAGGATCATCATTTACGAAAGATGAATACTTTATATAAGACACACAAACTGTCCAAAAGTTATACTAACTGTCATACAGATAGCCTAGTTATGTCCTTTATTAGATCATATCTAATATACGAATAATAGGAGTATCTCACAAGTCTCTTAGTTTTATATCTTATATAAAACTTTATATTAAATATAATAGAGACTACTCTCACTGCTTTCACATAGTAAAGAAGACTTAGGTAAACCTTTTACCTTACTAAAATCTCATTATTACTATAATAATGATAATATTTCTAGAATATATAACACTAGAAAGTAATTTGTACGCTCCCACTAACCTTTTAATCACATATGTATCCTCTATACTTTGACAAGATGAGACAATCTGACTAATGTCAAAATATAGAACATGGATTTTCGGAAGACTTACCCGAGTCTACAATAGGCTCTATAAGCTAGCACACTAAACTGCGATCTCAGCACCACAAAACTCTAGGGCCATTCCAGAATGAACTCTTCAAACAAAGAAATCACAACTGATATCTTATCTGAATAAGTCATTCAAAAAACGCCACTTTGCATTCTTTAGCTAAAATGTACAGTTTAATATCAACATTAACAAATATATCTTTAATTGTTCAATTAGTGTGACTAGAGATAAGTTTTCTAAGAATCTACAATAGATTGCTGAGTTTAACTTTTCTCACTGTCATACTGTAAAGGTCAAACCTTTGATAAGCTCACACTGTTTTCGCTGCGCAAACAATTAGCACATATCATGAACTAATTCATAATGAGAGCTTAATCAAGTTCAAAACTTGATCGTAATAAGCTATGAACAATCTTAGATCTATGGTTCAATGGTGAACTTCCAGAATCGATATCAAATATCGCTTCCATTATAAGTTATAGGATAATTTTCTTCTGGTAAGAAAACAACAATCATTAAGTATCAAATACTCGTAAATGATTATGATATCCTATTAAATTATATAGAAGATGTATAAGGGTTGTTTTATCTGATTAATTACGTAGTTCCATTTATAATTTATCATTCTCACATTTGACTTGAATAAGTCAAGTCTTTTCTACAATTGTTAACATCTGATGTTACATATCAAGTAATAAAACGATTTCATTACTTAGAATCATAGGAAAGATATTTTATCAAATAGAATACAATATTCTATAAAATAAAATAAATGATAAACTTTTACTTATACCTCCAAGGTGTAAGTAATTTCCATTATATAACTATTATATAAAAGAAATATTCAAATCTCAAACTTTTCAAGATTCTGATTTTCTACCTATACATATCATATATGTAACTGTAGAAATTAATGGAACCTAAATTAAAAAGATGAACTAGTGTTACTAGAGCATAACCCCAAGAGTATTGAAACTAATTCGGTAACATTCAATATCAAACGAATCAAATCATATAAGATTCGACTGCTCCCACTACTCAATTCCATCAAGATGGAATCGTGGAAGAATAATATTGAATATGAATCATATTCACTGAATAACCTTAGAACTAATTACTTTAAATTCATATGTTTGATCGTATCAAAGATCTTTAGACAGTTCAAAGACTTGTAATGAATTTTAAGGATAGAGTTCTCAAAAAACTTCATATTGAATATATTTGAACAAGTCAAAAATGTTCAACCTACGTTTCATCAGAACAGATTGAAAGTACTTGATCATTTCAAGACATTCAATATATGTTCTTTCAGAAACACGTAACTAAGTTATGACAATTCATAAACCAAGTTACGAAGTAAAGAAAACTACCTTAAGCAATTACAATTCATTAAACTACATACATCTAATGTATTAGTTTAATAAATCTGGTGGTCCAATGACAAATCATTGGTTAAACGAGATTTCAATCACTTTCCCGAATACAATATTCATTAAATGGATAAGGATATGGGGTGATCTCGTATCAAACCATCATTTACCATATGGAATAAGCATCCAATGCTTAAGTGATAAAATCTCATAAAGCACCGTTCTAAATTATTTACTTTACCGAATAATTTTTCTTAATGTTTATCTCTACGTCAATGACACTACTAGTTGTATTTAAAATATATAACAATTGTTTATTAAGAACAAGTAACTATCCAATAGTCGCAAGTTCCGATATCAAATATCAAAAACAATCGTTAACTAAATTTTTAAATAACTAGACGGGAGATCTGGTATCCAATACCAATAGTTGTTGTATTTTGAAAATCGATAATTTCTATACACAAATATACGTATCTCCTTTCTTTAGCTTTACTATTTGCCTTCAACTATTCACAACAATTGCAAATAATTGATTAGCAAATTGTGTCAGACACATTGCCTCTAAGGTCATTAAAGCTAAGAAACGTCATTACTAGATAAACAAATACCTAATGGGGCTTTCTTAATGCCAGTCAAGAATCTCGAGACATGAACTAATTCAAGTCAATTCTTACTGCATAAGAAACTATTCTCTCTAAAGTATTATATCCTAAAAGGGGTATCTATCTAGATTATCTTTCATGACTTAGAAACTAAGTCATTAACCATCTTGATTTTTCAAGAAAATCGGAACAACAGTTCCTGATGGTTTAGACCAATCTAACAATATCCTAGTCTATTAGTATCTAGAACCTATTCTAGAATAACTGCAACCAAAAGTCAAGTCAGATAACATATCAAAATATGTGTGCAGTGAATTAAAAGTTTAATTCTATCTAATATAGATTAAGGAAAACAAACAAGCGGTTATTTCCATAATAATACACACTGCCTAAGTTAAGGAATTTTTAAACTTAGCAGTGTCTCCCACTATTTTACGTAATACTGTAATACCCAACGGAAAAATGAGAATTCAATAATTAAATCGAATTCCATAATGGGAAGAGGACCCCATGAATATATTTCGACTCACAGCAGAGGCACGGTCTCGCCTACGTATATTCACAGGTAGACAACTCATTGTCAATCACTCAATAGTGACTCCGAGATTCCGGTCCTGTTCATTTCTCGTTGTCGCTGCTAAGGCATGCCCACAAGGAGACATACCAAGGTTAAACTCGTCAATGATAAATTCAAGTTACTTGTGTAACCTTGACAGCTATGGCACATTCAGGATTCCGCTTTCGCTTGAATTTATCTAGTATCTTATATGCATCCGGCATAAATAAATCTGTATCGGCTACACCCTCATAGCAGAGGCACTGTCTCGGATGTAGTCACGGAAAAATATTTATAAACCGTATTGACAAGACGGACCAAGAAACAAGTATTTCAAATACCAGTTACTTTAAAACCTTATTAAGCGGGGATATTCCATAAATTGTCATACACTTTAAATTTAATCAAACTAAAAGAAAGCATGCTTGTATCAAGTAAAGAAAATAACAAACATGAGATTTTAAAGGGCTAATCATGTCGGGGTGTCCAGAATCAGACTCGCTCTGATACCATTTTGTAGGGGTTTTAAGGGGGAATATCGGTAACGCAGCGAAATCACGGAAAATCAAAATTTTCCGATTTCAAAACTTTTTCTCGGATCAATTAAATAAACTTATTTATTTAATTATCCAATTATCAAATTCTGAATAATTACACAAGAAATCAAATTTCTTGGTAATTACCGAATTGCCCCAAAACTTTGTTAATTTATCATTTTAGTCCAAAAGTTTTCAAATACAATTTTGGATGATTCTAAATCATTTCTAAAATTTTTTTCAACACATCTAATGCATCAAAATCATATTTCACACAAATCCCCAATTTTTGAGCAATTGCCGTGAGCAATGCAAAATTTCCAATTAATTGTAATTTGGTCCCTTTTGTTCAAAACATGCCAAAATCAAATCCAATTAACCTAAAATTTTACATACATCATATTCATACCATAATACATCACATATATGAAAATCCCCAAATTTGGATAAGGTTATGAACCCTAATTTTTCAATTTCATCAAATTGTCCAATTTTACCAAATCTATAAAATCCAACACTTTAATCCATTCAATACTTCACCAATCTAGCCTCACCACTTTGAAACAACTCTAGAACAATTATAGGTCACCAAGGAGTGGCTTACCAACTCTAGAATGGCAACTTGATTTTCTAAAAATCAAAAGTAAAGCTTTGAAACCATTTCAAGCTTACTTACATGCTTCAATCTTTCATCAAAGTTCACAACCAAAATAAACACAAACTATAAGAAGAGAGACAAAACCAAAGCAAAACAAAATGATGCTAAGCATGTTAGAAACAATTTTCATGTTGAAGACTTTGAAAAATAACTTACAAAATCATGATTTTCCAAGCCATCTTCCTTTAGCCTTCAAGCCTTTCTCTCAACTTCTTTTATGTTAATTTGGTATCTAATGAACTTGTTAAAACCCTAAAATGAAATGAAACAATATATACTTCACCAAAATTAGCCCTAGGCCGAAATTGTGAAGAAAAGAAAATAAAAATATCTAGATATTTTTACTTTGTTTCATTTAATGGCTTTAATGCAACTTGTTAACCTTTTATCATTACAACTTTAAGGATATTCATAAGTCAACAAAAGCAACTTAAAGATATAACAATTATATTTAATTAGGGTGTTGGCCGAAAATTCAAAAGAAAAAAGGAAATATATATTTTCATTTTATACAATTTAATCAAATATCTAAAGAAGTCAAAACCATTTTGACAACCTTTTCTTTAAGTATAAAGTCAACAATTTACACTTATAATCATTTCCTAACTTTATCATTTGGTGAGATATTTATATTTTAATTATATTAATTATTTAACAATTAAATAATTAATTAAATACAAATATCTCAAATATATGTATTATATTTACTTTAAATAACTCAAATACATATATAAATGATATATGTCAAATACCTTTATTTGACAATTTATTAATGTGTATTTAATAATATCATATATTAAATACAAATACACATTAATTAGGAAATGACGGTTCGGCCCGTTCGCATGTATTTTTCGTTTAACGTTTAAACGATTTATAAATAATCACCAGTATTTATAAAAGTCACCCTAGTGCTCTACGAGTATGTTTCATTAGTGAGACTCTCTAGATTCAGGTATATCCGTCACAAAATCCAATTTCGTGTCCATAATTTACCCACCCGTAAATTATGACGACCACGGATAAACTAGCTGAATCATACAGGTCGAGGTCATTGCATACGTATAATCCATCCGTCACAGGCATCCAGATAATCCCAGAGATATAGATGTAAACTTCACATCTCTTTAGGTATTATCCCGTCGACGTATCTATTAGCAATATCTAAATAACATTCGGAACTCACTTCTGAAGTATACTGTGGCCATAGATTTAAGAGACTGCTAATCATATATGGACTACATATGCTATGTACACAGAACTGACGGATCCTATCTTGATACACACAGGATATCCTGAGGATCGATCCACACCCAACGAACAGGCGGAGGTCTGATCTAAATAGATCGGTGACGTGACTGTCATCTAAGTGTGGAGGATGTCTCATACATCCACAATGGTATCTCAAGTCGAAGGATCAATATGCTACTCAACCCGAGAAGATTCTTATTAGTTGGTGTACCATCCATTAAGAATCTTCCATGAGTCGTTCAGTGGTTATCCACTATAAACACCTACACGTCTATACGAGTCTCCCAAGACTCATGGTTCATTGGGATAAACCATCGGACCAAGTCTCGATATACGACATGTATTGGTCTCAACAGATTTGACTAACCGACCCGTGTTAGTGAATCTTGACCAGGAACTATATTTGATAATATACATTTAGCAGTGACACTTCCCAATGTCAATTACAAACTAGTTTTGTAACTGTGTACTGCATTATATATTATCGGGCCTTTGTCTAATATATACATATCACTAAACAATATTTAGTTTCAATCTAATCGTAATCAGATCGAATACGTATATAAAAACAATAGGTACAACCATAAATAAGTAATATTATGGAAAAAAATGGATTGTTCATATTCATGAATCAGACATAAATACGGTCCGGATTGGCGCTCTGAGCACCAACCCCAACATAAACTTGGTTGGTATACATGGAATCCATTTTGGACATCATGACACTTTGCCATAATAGGGAGTCGATACCTTGTATCACTTCCTCATACGCAGTCGGTTCGTCTTCCTCAATAAGATTGACATCTTCATGAGGTGAGATCAGAAGCCCATACCTCCCAGGTTGTTTTCTGACTCTCTCCGACTTACGCGGTTCTTGTGTATTCGAAGATTGTGGTACAGTTTCATCCTTGATGAACTGTTTGTGTTCCCTTAAGGAATCGGTGCCTGGAACAGTATTATTCCGATTTTCATCGAGTTTTACTTTCCTCCCACTTACCACTGCATATATGTATTCCTCTTAGGAAAACTGCATGGTGAGCAACAATTACATTGTTCTCTTGTGAGTTGTATAAGTATTATATTTTGGTTTCCCTAGAATATCCCACAAATTAGGCACTTATCCGATTTGGGTTTTAGTTTGGTATCATCCAAACATATGCCCAACATTCCCAAATCTTCAGGAATGAGAAAACCCGGTTTCTTTCATGTTCATATCAAATATGAAATCTGTCTAACGGATTTTCATGGAACCTTATTCAAAATAAGTGTTGCACTGTTAAATGCGTAACCCCAGAAGGAAAATGGTAGCTCAGAGCGACTCATAATTAACCTTACCATGTCCAACAAAGTCTGGTTTCTCTGTTCGGACACACCGTCAAATTGAGGTGTTTCGGGAGGAGTCTTTTATGAAAGAATACTATACTCTTTCAAATATTCGAGAAACTTATTGTTTAAGTATTTCCACCATGGTCTAACCGTGACGGTTTAATACTTTAGCCGGTCTGTTTGTCTACTTCGTGTCGAAACTCTTTGAATTTTATCAAAGGTTCCCGATTTGTGTTTCAAAAGAAACACATAACCATAACGCGATGCCACATCCGTAAAGGTTACGAAGTATTCATATCCACCTCTAGCCTAGCTAAATATGGGCCCATTTACGTCACTATGAACGAGGGCTAACAGATCGATGGCACTTGCACTTTTACCAAGTAAAAGGTATTTTAGGCACTTTGCCCAATAAACTAGATTCTTAGACATTCATTTGATTAGAATCAAATATGTCCTAGTACCCACTCTTCGAAAGTGTGGATATACGAGTCTTGTTAATGTGTCCCAGACAATAATGCCACAAATAAGTCTCATCTGATTAAATCAGTTTGAACTATTTGTTTGTCATGTAATACGTTTGAGATTCATTTATATTCAAAATATAAATACTGTTATTCACATCTAATATGTTTATCTCAATATCATGTTTATAAAATAAAACACTTTAATGTTCTAGAAATAAAGGTATACCCACAACAGGTTAAACTTAGATATAGAGATAATGTTTCTAGTCAAACTAGGTACATTATAACAGTTTCCTAATTTAAGTACATATCTGAAGGGTAGTTCCTAAACTTAGGTTTCTACGGTTAAAACAGCGACTGTTGTCCCATTTCTGACTCGCAGGTCAATCTCATCTGAAGTCAGTCTCCTGCTTATCAGCAGATTCTGCACATCGGTACATATTTATGAACAACACTTAGTATCAAAAATCCAATTTTGAAACCAATAGTGAACATGTTTATGACAGACATACTTGAAGCCGGAGCCTTACCCCGCTTCCACTTCCTTAATGTCTGCCTTTTCCATACGACAGTCACGCTTCCAGTGACTCCGTTGCCACAGTTTAGGTAGACATCTTGGGATATGTCCTTTGTCTTCCTAGAAGACTGTGATGATTTTGCATTTCCCATTTTAGAAGCTCTGGCTCTGCCTTCTTGAGCATAGCCATCAACTCTCCAAGAGTTTACTCTTGATTCACAATGAACCTGCCCCAGCTTTCGGGTAGAGATTATAAGATCAAATATTTGGTAGTCTCGGCCACGTAGGCAATGCCCAGCTAACCTAGCTGATCGATGTCAGTAATCATCTGCGACACTTAGTGCTCGACAGATGTACCCTCTGACATACGTGAGCGAAAGAGCTTCTTTTGCAATTCGTACTTCTAAGATCTAAGAATAGATCTATGAAGATCTTTAATTTCATCATCATGGTACAAGGATCTAATCCTTAATTTTGACGACGGAATTACAGAGTCATTGCGGTAAGCATAAAGGATTGAGCACTAAAGTTATCATCACATGAATCTTCCAAAGATTATGTTCTACTATTTGCTAAACTCCGGGCTTAGGCCCGAGATGTTTCTCTATCAAATAGAATAACTCCTCAGTTCCCAGGACTATCCTGAGGTTCTATTCCCAATCTGAAAATTAAAGTTGTTTAAAGACATTTTCACCTAGGATAATGTTCTAAACACTAATCTTTTAGTTGTCTTGATTGCTATAGTCCAACTATCCAATCAATGATTTTGGGTACAATTAAATATAATGATTACTATAGTCTAACTATATAATCAACTATAATTTGATTGGTTAAATTCAAATATATTGATTACTATAATCCAATTATATAATCAACTATAATTTGAAGTAGTTTGAATACAGTCCAACTGTTTAATTAAAACAACAATTAAATATTAGTCCAACTAATATATATTAAATTAATGACGAAAAATTGAATTGAATGAGCGCGTATTGGCAAGTATCTAAACGAAATAGCAAATTTAATACTTGCCTCCCACTATTTTTCGGCGAGCCTCTAACCCTCTGTTGAGTACTCGGGAAACCTAGTTTCCTAGTGGGCTAGGATCCCGTTAAATAACACACAACCTTGACTTTGGGCAACAAGCTGTATGATATTTAACTAGGTAGATCTCTAAGATCAATTGGATCTCATCCAATTCCTAGATCCAGTAGGTGGACATCCAAGTCCGAAACATATATCCAATAAATGCCAATATATCCAATATATTCCCTAACCTTTTTCCTCTGAATCAACTAAGCATTGGCTTTGGCACAACAAACTTAATGATTCTAGTTAAGCGGGACCCATTGACCTTGGAAAGATTCGTAATCGATGTTGATGGACAAGAAGTGATCTTGACTTTGGCCAACAAATCACAACTTGGACAAGACATGCGATATGAAACAAAGCCTTCATGATTCAAACACATCCGCGATGGACAAAGGTCTTGACTTTGGCCAACAAACCAGTGCCAATCTTGGATCTTGAGAATGAATCATTCAATGGAAGGAAAAACGCTTAATATTTGTTGAGGGTTTTTCGCGTAATTGGCAACCAATTAATTATCTTTGATTAGGTCTCATCATACACCCTTAAGCATGCATTCTAAAAGCATAATAAGGCGCGGTAAATAAATTAATAATAATATGCGGATGGATATTTAAAACATTTTGTTCCTAGAACAAATCTCTCTATTTCCTATCTCCTGCTAGCACTAATCTTACTTCTACCCAATTACATAACACTTCTAAAGAAACCTCATTTACATTGAGGGGAATAGGTGAGAAAAGAAATACAAAGAGTCAAGAGGTAATAGGCTGGACACGCAGGTCCAATTTAATAAATTCTAAATTTATTACAACAAATTCCAAAATTTCCCTCACCCATCTAATATTCATCTGATATACATTATTCATACATCACATCCATGTATTCACACAAAGCATGTTATTAATCAATCTAATCCAATTAATTAATCTGAAATTATGACCATCCAATGTTCAAACAACGATTTGATTTGCGCGGGTCCAACTCGTTTAAGAATAAGTACTCAAAGTACGAATTCTTGAATTATATCAAACTACAACATTAAATCCAATTTAATTTGTATTCAATACTAATTCTTTATTTAATTCAAAATTAAATAATTACACTTTATTAATGAGCTTTTGCAACTTAGATTCTAAATCTAATCTTAACGGGTCTCAAAGCTCAATTTAACATCAAATGTCAATTTAATTAAAGTCCAATGGGCTTTCAATTAATTTATAAGGCATGGACTTTGGCAATCAAAGCCCAATAAGGAATCACCCTTTGCCAAAAATCAATTTAGACCCATTAGGCCCAATTAAAATTTTAAAGGCCCATTTTATTATATTTGGACTTTATGGAAATGGTTTTAGGCCCAATTGGATCCAACCAATTAACCTAAACCAAAATTGGCCCAACCAAGCCCAATAAAGCCCAAATACAACATTTTTAGCCCAATTCCAAATTTAGCTCGACTAATTAAATTCCAATATTCCCAATATCATAATTTAATTAACTAAAGTGTATAGCCATAATTAATTATTCAAATTAACATTTCCAAAACACCAATTTACATAATTAATCATGCTTTATTATTATCAATTCATGTCCAACATAATTGAAACAAAATCAATTCATTTTCATGCTTTGATGGTCACAGCAATGGTGGATTTTCTTAATTAATTTTGATTTCAATCCAATTAAATCACAAATCAATTTATCCATCATTTTAAACACATCCAATGGTCTAAAATTAAAATCACCATGACCTATCCTAGGGCTTCATATTTGGCCAACATAAGGATTTTGATAAAATTATTTTGATCAATTTTACACAAATCCAATGATGAAAAACTTCAAGTAATCATCATCTAACATCAACCAAACACTCAATTTCAAGAAATCATGCTCAAATCACAAAAGCCCCAAATTAAAGTTTAAGAACCCTAAGTCAATTTCATGCTTAATAACCACTATGATACCATTGTTGGGTTTTCTAGGTCAAACCAATATCAATTAAGCAATGAATGCGCGAATACAACAAAGTAAAGTAGCGGAAATACTCACTTTGATCGGCTTTTGAATGCGATGAACACAAAAAAATTCTACTCCAAGCTTTTCCTCCTTGTGTGGTTCGGCCAAGCCCCTTTGCTTTGATCTTCAAGCTCCAAGCTTTGTGTGTTGATTCCATTCTAATAGATGGGTTTCCCTATCACCTTTGAATGATCTCTTTAGTGTGCTAGCACTTGGAAAAATTTGCAACAAATTGTTTCCCTAAGCCTTGTGAGACTCTCGGCCAAGCCAAGAGAGGAGAGAAAAAAATGGCACTTTGCCGTGGGTGAAGGAGAGAAGAGAGAAGAGTTGTGTTGTGTGTCTTGATTTCTAAAATAAAAATAAAAGATATACCGAAATATCTAATATTAGGTAATAGTCTTACAAGACATCAACTTGTGTGTTTTACATGTTATCAACCACCCACCTAAATCTATCACCAAAAAGTTAGGCAAAGTGACTAGTTGATGTGACTTGTGGGCCCCACTTGATTCAAAATCCGAGTGGGCCCGCAAACACTCCCGGGCTCAGGTTCACTAATTCTGAATTAACGAATTTTCCGTTGCGACGTAATTAAATCAAATTTAATTAAATAATTATGCCTAGCAAAATTACTATTCACGTCGCTAGCGAATTAATTCTAAATTAACTCGTTTGCCCGAATTAAAATCCAATTTTAATTCCGCGTCAAAATCTAATTTCGTTTAATATATCAAATATATTATTTTATCGATTAATTCCGAATTAATCGTTCTCTCTCTTTTAATTGAATTTATCCTAAATAAAATTCTCCGTAATTAATCATAGATTAAATTTCTCTCTCTTATAATTAATCACATATTAATTATGTGCGAGTCATACGTCATCGGTGAATCTTCGGGAAGTGACCCATGAGATCCCTGGATATGTTGGCAGTAAATCCGGTCGTCGGACTATCCGAACACGTACGTACCTCGTACTACATTTTTACCGATTTACAAGACATGGTTGGCTTCTAGCAAAGCACCGTGCCTACCCAATTCTCCAGAAATATTCTTAAAGGAATATGTAATCTGTATCAGGTGTAGTATACGTAGTATTGCGTATTGCGATCCAGTATCGGATGTCACATGCAAGGCCTGGGGATGGAATTATGTCTGCCCCGTATGAAGCATATATCAGATCTCTGGTAACTAGTCTCTACATGACCTAGTCATATTATCCCGATAGCTGCAGCATACAAGAGTATCAGTTCCTTATCCTACGTCACCATCATCTCCATATGACTGAAGTGATACTTTCATCTTGACATCACACCCAATACACTATGATTCTCAATATACCCAGAAGAGGCGTACACAGATTCTGTTAAAGCCCTGGACGACCAAAACCAAAGTATATTGATTGTCGCAAGTATTAGCGATGCAAGTCTCAGGTTAAGACCAAATACACCTACCTTGATTCGGACTTCCATAGACACATAGTCATACTACCAATGGAATTCCGAGGGGTCTATCCAGAGCGAAGCTGTTTCCGTACCATCGGTAAACACAACCTCCTATTACACTTGCATAAGTATCTAATACTTAAATATATGAGAACTATGCCGTTATGCTCCCACAACGCGCACAAGTGCAATACTAGTCTATTCCACATTATCGATGTCCAATCTCGATAATACTACGACTAGGGATGTTTTATTGATTAAACCTTAGTGGATTAATATTGTCTCATATCTTATTAATCTGGAACTAATCATATGGACTTTTATCATTTATATATCCCGGTAATCTAATTACAAATGATAAAAGAGCAATTTCCTTTGTCACATAGTTAATTTGTACAACAACACCATGTTCTGTACAAATAGTGATGCTATGGGTCATAATTGTCCAACAGTTTCTTAAACCATTAAAAGAATGCTTACTAGCTCATTAGTAACATTTAATGATCTTTATACATGTATAACCATATCATCAAACTTCCATCCAATAAAAACACAAAGAATAAAGAATAGAAAAACATGAGAACATCATAGTATGTAGCCTAGAACACAAGGAATATTTTCCTTTCTAATAGTAAGTAGGAGAAACTTACTAAAAATCCAAACTTTTCTTGTTTTTCTTTTTCTTTCTCTCAAGCTTCTTGGTTTCCTTTCAATGGTGTTTTTGATGATCTTTTTGTGTTGTAAAATTGTCCAACCCCTTGGACAACTTATGCCTTGGCCGAATTTAGGCATCAAAGAAAACAAATTGATATTTTTCAATTTAATTCAATAAATGCCCACTTGGCCACTTGCATTTTGAAATCATTAACGCTTTAATGAATTTCTTAAAGTCAAGTATAGCATCTTTAAGTCATCTCAACATTTATCACAACTTTAACACATCTATATTTTAATTAA
This sequence comes from Zanthoxylum bungeanum, assembly GCA_019454045.1. Taxonomy (NCBI): domain Eukaryota; kingdom Viridiplantae; phylum Streptophyta; class Magnoliopsida; order Sapindales; family Rutaceae; genus Zanthoxylum; species Zanthoxylum bungeanum. Next base: position 27,819 of record SKCR01033585.1, on the reverse strand, counting down.
TTTAATCATTTAACAATTAAATAATTATTTATTTATTTAAATACAAATATATTAAATATATGTATCATATTTACAATAAATATCAAATACATATATATTTATGATATTTAGTCAAATATCTCAATTTGACAATTAATTAATGTGTATTTGAATTACTCTAACATTAAATACAAATACATAAAAATTAAGGAAATGACTATCGGGTCTTTATACATGTATTTTTCGTTTAACCTTTAAACGACTTTATAAATAATCAATATTATTTATAAACGTTGCCCTAGTGCTCTACGAGTATATTTCATTAGTGAGACTCTCTAGATTCAGGCATATCTGTCACGAAATCTAATTTCGTGTCCATAATTTATCCACCGGTAAATTATGACGATCACGGATAAACTCGCTGAATCATATAGGTCGAGGTTGTTAGTGTTCCTAGAACATGCCAATGATCTAATAAGCATGTAAAGGTGTTCATAAATTCAAAATAAGTTGCGGAATATACTTACAATGAACAGATTTGAGCTTTAAAATTTTGAGAAGAGATCTCCAAGATCCAAGCTTTAAGTGATGATTCCAACTCTTGAAGTAGTTTCCCTATCACCTTAGTTGATTTCTCCAAGTGCTAGCTTTGTTGATTTTGCCACAAAATCAAAGAGAAGGTGGAAGGCCATTCACGCCCAAGCTTGAGAGTATTAGGGTTTTTTTTTTTTGTTCAAAGTGTGTCAAGTGTGATGCATACAAAAATGAGAGAGAGAGAAGGCTTTTGGTAAAATCCCTTTTACCCTTTTCACCTAAACAAGGTGGTTGGGTAAATGGTTTTGCCAAAACCATTCAAGGTGGTTAGAAAGTGGATGGTATGGCATAAATGCCAACCACTCTCCCAACTACTACATTTAAAGTGGGCCCCACATTTGAATTCAAAATTCAAATGTCTCTACGAATATTTGCCGCCGCTCGGATCCGTTTAATCCGATTATTTAAACGAATTCTCATCGCTAAATTATTAAATCTAGTTTAATTAAATAACGATGCCTCGCAAATATATTACGAATGTCGTCTACGAATTAATTCTAATTAATTCGTTCGTTAATATTAAAGTCCGACTTTAATTTCGTAATGAAATCCAATTCATATTAATATATCCGATATATATTAATTTTAGCCAATACGAATAAATTAAATAGAAAGATCAAATTTAACTATTAATTTATTCTACCGATTAATTCCAAATTAATCGCGTTCTATCTCTTCCTAACACATTTAATCCCAGATTAAATAATACCTCAATTAATCCTAGATTAATTTTCTCCATCTTAATTAATCCCAGATTAATTTTCTCTCTTAATTAATCCCAGATTAATTCTAATTTAAATCAACTGTCATCGGTGAATCTTTGGGAAGCGACCCAAGAGATCCCTGGATATGTTGGCAGTAAATACGGTCATCGGATTATCCGAATACGTGCATACCTCGTACCACGTGCTTACCGATTTACAAGACATGGTTGGCTTCTAGCAAAGCACCGTGCCTACCCAATTCTCCAGAAATATTCTTACTGGAATATATAATCTATGTCAGGCGTACTATACGTAGTATTGCGTATTGCGATCCAGTATCGGATGTCACGTGCTAGGCCTGGGGCTGGAATGTGTCTGCCCCATACGAAGCACATGTCGGATGTCTGGTAACTAGTCTCTATAATCGGACATACATGACCTAGTCATAATATCCCGATGACTGCAGTACTTAAGAGCACTAGTACCGTATCCTACGTGACATCATCTCCACTATGACTGGAGTGATACTTCCGTCTTGACATCACACCCAATACACTACGATTCTCGATATACCCAGCAGAGGCGTACATAGAACCGATTAAAGCCCTGGATGACCAAAACTAAAGCATATCGATTGTCGCAAGTATTAGCGATGCAAGTCTCAGGTTAAGACCAAATACACCTACCCTGATATCGGACTTCCATAGACACATAGTCATACTACCAATGGAATTCCGAGGGGTCTATCCAGAGCGAAGCTGTTTCCGCACCATCGGTAAACACAACCTCATATCACACTTGCATAAGTATCCAATACTTAAATATATGAGAACTATGCCATTGTGCTCCCACAACGTGCACAAGTGCAATACTAGTCTATTCCGCATTATCGATGTCCAGTCTCGATAATACTATGACTAGGGATATTTAATGATTAATCCTTCGAGGACTGATACTGTCTCATATCATCTCAATCCATGAACTAATCATAGGGACCTCCTATCATTTATACATCTAGGTGATCTAATCACAAATGATAAGAGAGCAATCTCCTTGACACATAGTTAATTTGTACAACAACACATGATCTGTACAAATAGTGACGCTATGGGTCATAACTGTCCAACAGCGGTCATGGCAAAGTATAATTCCTCCATCACAGGTATCCGGATATAAATGTAAACATCAAATCTCTATGGGGACAATCCCGTCGACGTCTCTATTATCAATCTTAAAAAGAACATTTAGAACTGACTTCTAAAATGTATCATGGGCCTGTTGGACAATTATGACCCATAGCATCACTATTTGTACAGATCATGGTGTTGTTGTACAAATTAACTATGTGACAAAGGAGATTGCACTCTTATCATTTGTGATTAGATCACCTAGATATATAAATGATAGGAGGTCCCTATGATTTGTTCCTGGATTGAGAATGATATGAGACAGTATCAGTCCACGAATGATAAATCATTAAATATACCTAGTCAGAGCATTATCGAGATTGGACATCGATGAATGCGTAAAAGACTAGTATTACACTTGTGCGCGTTGTGAGGGCACAACGACATAGTTCTCATATATTTGGGTATAGGATACTCATGCAAGTGTAATAGGAGGTTGTGTTTTACCGATGGTACGGGAAACAGCTTCGCTCTGGATAGACCCTCTCGGAATTCCATTGGTAGTATGACTATGTGTCTATGGAAGTCCGAAATCAGGGTAGGTGTATTTGGTCTTAACTTGAAACTTGCACCGCTAATATTTGCGACAATCAATATACTTTGGTTGCGGTCTTCCAGGGCTTTAACAGGCTCTGTGTATGCCAATGCTGGGTATATTGAGAATCGTAGTGTGTTGGGTGTGATGTCAAGACGGAAGTGTCACTCCAGTCATAGGGAGTTGATGATCGCGCAGGGATATAGAACTGGTTCTCTAAAAAGGTTGCAATCGTCGGAATAATATGACTTGGTCATGATTATCCGATAATAAAGAGACTAGTTGCTTGTAATCCGATATATGCTTCGTACGGGGCAGACACTATACCAGCCTCAGGCCTTGCATGTGATCATCCGATGCTGGACAGAAATACGCAATACTACGTATACTTCGCCTGATATAGATCCTTTATTCATGTAAGGATATTTCTGGAGAATTGGGTAGGCATGGCGCTATGCTAGAAGCCAACCTTGTCTTGTAAATCGGTATAAATGTAGTACGAGGTACTTACGTGTTTGGATAGTCCGACGATCGAATTTACTGCCAACATATCCGGGGATCTCATGGGTCGCTTCCCGAAGATTCACCGATGACGTATGACTCGCACTTTAATTAATCTGGGATTAATAAGATGAGAGAGAAAATTAATCTGGGATTAATTGCGGAGATATTTTATCTGGGATAAAATATCAATTAAAGAGAGATAATGATTAATTTGGAATTAATCGGTAAATTAATATATTCGATATATTAAACGAAATTGGATTTCGACGAGGAATTAAAATTAGATTTTAATTCGGGCGAACGAATTAATTTAGAATTAATTTGTTAGCGACGTGAATAGTGATTTCGCTAGGCGTAATCATTTAATTACGACGCAACGGAAAATTCGTTAATTTGGAATTAGCGAACCCGAGCCCGGGATTATTTGCGAGCGTATTCGCATTTCAAATTCGAGTGCGGCACGCAAGTCAAATCAAGTGTCAAATCATTAGTCACATCAAGCGTCAAATCAAATGTCACTTTGAGTGATGTGACAAGTTGTCACTTGATTGAGTGATGTGAGTTGATGGTGGTTGGTGAGGCTTTTAATTGTTTGACTTTTAAAGCCAAAATTTTAGTAAATCATATTATTGATTTTTGAAAAAGAATTGTGTATTAGATACACAATTACACAAAACCAACACCATTCCACTCTCTCTCTTTTCTCATGCATTTTGGAGCCAAAAATTGCTCATCTCTCTCACGCAATTTCTTCTTCTGTTTTGCTGGGCAGAACCGAAAATGGAGGGAAGCTAAGTGTGATTTTGTTGCAAAATCAAGAGTGCTAGCACACTCCGGGATCATGCGAAGGTGATAGGGAAGTCCACCCATGAGCCGGGAATCGTTTGACGAAGCTTGGAGCTCAAATTCTTGGTGATCAGAACCGAAATGGAGACTCACCAGCAGTGGACTGCCGTGAGCTGCAGTGGGCAGAAAGTGAAATTTTTGTTCGTCTCCTCGTTGCTCAACCGATCGATGTGAGTATTCCGCGACTTTCTCGATTGTATTCATACATGTTCATGCTTGTTTATTGATCATTGGGACCTTAGCAAACTCCAACAGGGCCCATGGTTTTATCTGATTACTAATCATATGGACTACTTATGCTCTGATACACAGAACTGACAGATCCTATCTCGATACAGTCAGGACACCCTGAAGGTCTATCTACACCCAACGAACAAGAGGGGGTCTAATCTTAATAGATCGGTGACGTGACTGCCATCTAAGTGTAGAAGATGTCTCTTGTGCCCACAGTGGCATCTCAAGTCTAAGAAACACAAATGCTACTCAACCCGAGAAGATTCTTATGACGTTGGTGTACCATCCATTAAGAATCTTCGGTGAGTCGTTCAGTGTTTATCCGCTATAAACACCTACACATCTTACTAGTCTCCAAGACTTATGGTGTTGGGGTTGGTGCTCAGAGCGCCAATTCCCGGTTGTATTTCTTTATGAATACTTCTGTAAAACATTATTATTATGAATAATATATGCAGTTCTATAATATAATGTATCTTTTAATATGGTAAAGACGTAATGACCTTAGAATGACTAGTCATGGTGCTGTTGCAAAAGCGTCGCAACTGACATTGAGTAGTATCATGAAGTTGTCATTCTCAGACTATTCCAGGTCAAGGTTTACACTAATTGGTCAGTATAGTAAACCCGATGAGACCGGTACATGTCGTATACAGGAATATATGATTCCAATGGTTTCTCAATGAACCATAAGTCTTGGAGACTAGTATAGACGTGTAGGTGTTTATAGCAGATAAACATTGAATGACTCACCGAAGATTCTTAATGGATGGTACACCAACGTCAATAAAAATCTTATCGGGTTGAGTAGCACTTATGATTCTTCGACTTGAGATACCACTGTGGGCGCATGAGACATCTTCCACACTTAGATGGCAGTCATGTCACCGATCTATTTAGATCAGACCTCCGCCTGTTCGTTGGGTGTGGATCGATCATCAGGGTGTCTTGTGTGTATCGAGATATGATCCGTCAGTTCTGTGTATCAGAGCATAGGTAGTCTATATGATTAGCAATCAGATAAAAAACCATGGGCCCGTGGTACAATTTAGAAGTTAGTTCTAAATGTTCTTTTTGAGATTGCTAATAGAATAGTCGACTGGATAATCCCTATAGAGATTTGACGTTTATATCTATATCTCTGGGATTTATCCGGATACTTGTGACAGAGGAATTATATATTTGCCATGACCTCGACCTGTATGATTCAACGAGTTTATCCGTGATCATCATAATTTACGGGTGGATAAATTATGGACACGAAATTGGATTTCGTGACGGATATGCCTGAATCTAGAGAGTCTCACTAATGAAACATACTCGTATAGCACTAGGGCAACAATTATAAGTAATGTTGATTATTTATAAAGTCGTTTAAAGGTTAAACGCAAAATATATTTGTAGGGACCCGATAGTCATTTCCTTAATTTTTATGTATTTGTATTTAATATTAGATTAATTCGAATACACATTAATTAATTGTCAAATTGAGATATTTGACTAATATCATAAACATATATGTATTTGATATTTAATGTAAATATAATACATATATTTAATATATATTTGTATTTGAATAATTATTTAATTGTTAAATAATTAAATCAATTAAAAATATAAATATCCTAAGTTATGATATTTATTTTAATGACTTGAGTTGCCTTTGTTGACTTACTTTATTACATTAAATGGTTTAATGATTAAAGTAACAAGTTAATAAAGTAAACTTTAAATGAAACAAAAATCAAAATATCTAGATATTATTACTAGCAAATTTCGGCCAAGGCAAAATGTGTGCAAGTATTTATTGTTTTGTTTCATTTAAGGTTCGTTAACCTAATACACTTTATCAAAAACTCCATTGAAGAAAGAAAAAGAAGCTTGAGAGAAAGAAAGGCAAAAACTAAGAAAAGCTTGGAATTTCATAAGTATTTCCAACCTTCCATTAGAGAGAAAAATGTTCCTCTTGTTGTGGGCTTCACCTTGTGATGTTCTTTTGTTTTTATATTCTTTATTCTTTGTATTTTTGGGGGATGAAAGTTTGATAAAAGGGTTGAGCATGTATAAAGTTGATAGGATGTTGCTAATAAGCTAGTTAACATTCTTTTCATGGTTTTAGAACCTTGTTACCATTCTAGAGTTGTTGACCCACTCTTAAATGACCTATAATTGTTCTATAGTTGTTTCATTGTGATGTGGCTTGATTGGTGTTGAAGAAACATGATTGAAGTATTGGATTTTTGTTAATTTGGTCCAATTTGTAGAAATTGAAAAATTACGGTTTGAGACCACTTCCAAATTTGGGGCTTTTCATTTATATGGTGTATTTGGATGTGTATATGATACATATTAAATCTTATGTTGATCAGATTTCATTTGCATGTGTTTTGAACAATGGAAGTGCAAAATGCACTAATCCCCCCTAGTGAGGCTCACGACCTTGGTGGCTAAAATTGGAATTTTGTTGCTAATTGTATTTTGACATTTGGGATATGTTAAATTCATATTAGTAATGATTTAGAATCATTTAAATTGTTTTGAACAATTTCGGACTAAAATGAACAAAATACAAAGTATAAGGGTAATTCGGTAAATTCACATAAATTTGATTTATAGTGTTTTATTTCATAATTTGATTATTGGATAATAAAATAAATAAGTTTATTTTATTAATCTGAGAAAAAGTTTTGAAATCAGAAAATTTTTATTTTTCCACTGTTCCACTGCGTTACCGGAATCCGCAATAAACTCCTTCATATGGTTCATTGAGAAATCATTAGAATCATATATCTTGTATACGACATGTACCGGTCTCAACAGGTTTACTTCACAGACCAAGCAGTGTAAACCTTGACCAGGAACTGTCTGAGGATGACAACGTCATGATACAACTCAATGTCAGTTGCGACGCTTTTGCAACAGAATCATGACTAGTCATTCTAAGGTCATTATGTCTTTACCATATTAAAAGATATATTATATTATAGAAACTGCATATATTATTCATAATAATAACATTTTACAGTAGTATTCTCAAAGAAATACAACCGAGAATTGGCGCTCTGAGCACCAACCCCAACATGAACTCCCTTCTTTAAATCCTCATCCGCCGTGAGAAGCATCATATGCAACTCACGGTAAGAGTAGTGAATCCCATTCTTGTTGAAGTACATGACAAATTGGTGATATGACGCCGGTAGCGAACCAAGTATGACACTCCATCCTAGAGTATCATTGAGAATGAAATCAATGCATCTCAATTGTTCGATCAAATCGATCAAATGAAGCACATGTGTGCTCATAGCTTGTCCTCATCAGGTTTAGAATGGAACAGTTCCATTGCAACTCTATGAACCACGACCTGTTCCTTATTCATGAACGATTCATGAAGTTGTATCATCATGCTATAAACATCATGCATCTCAAAGTATTGCCTCTTTAGTTTAGAAGAAAGAGAACTGAGAATGAATGATTAACCCTTAATCATCTTTCCATTTACGAAAAGTCTCAATCTCTTCAGGTGGTGCATTCTCTGATATAGCAAGGGGTAGTGGATCTTCCAAAATATATCCCAGGTTTTTGGATCCGAGGACAATCCTCAAATCCATATACCAGTCCGTAAAGTTCTCAGCGCCTTTAAGCTTATTCGTATCAAGCATACGAGCAAAAAGATTGGTCAAAGGTTCCGCTATCGCAAATCTATCAAATAGATAGCGAATCAACTGTTAGTAGACAAAATAATTTCATATAATATCAAAAGCATTAAATAGATCATGGATTTTTAATCTAAAAATGACCCTCCCACTAATTCATGCAAAACAGAAATCCCCAGACAGAACAAAAACATGCGATAATCAAATCATAACATAATAGTGAAAGGTGGATCCCATGAATATATTTCAGCTGACAACTTTGTCACGTTCTCGCCTACGTATATTCATTAGGTAGACAAATCATTGTTGATCACTCAACAGTGACTTCCGAGGTTTCGGTCCTAATCGTTTCTCGTTGTGACAAGCTTTGGTACGTTCACAAGGAGGCGTACCAAGGTTAAACTTGTCAATGATAAATTCAAGATACTTGCGTAACCCTGACAGCTTTGGCATGTTCAAAGATTCCGATTTCGCTTGAATTCACATAATATCATAATATATCCGGTACAGATAAATTCCTACGACTATATCCTCACAGCTTTGGCACATTCTCGGATATAGTCGTAGATTATTTATCCATAAGTAGTATTGACAAGACGGACCAAGTAATATGCATCATATACATATTAAATATAAAACCTTATTTTCAAATAGGGATTTTCCGCAAAAGATGCTTTTACTTTATTTAATCAAATTAAATAAACACATGCATAAAGTAAAGTTTAAATTAAACATTGAATTTAAAGGCATAATAATATCGAGTGTTCAGAATCAAACTCGCTCTGATACCATTTTGTTGGGGGTTTTAGGGGTATTACCGGGTAACGCAGCGGAACACAAAAATCATAATTTTTGATTTCAAAATTTTTTTTCTCGGACAATTAAAATAAACTTATTTATTTTAATTACTCAATACCTAAAATCTGAATTTTTTACCCAAGAAATCAAAATTTCTTCTTAATTATTGAATTGCCCAAATACTTTGCATTTTGTTCATTTTGGTCCTCAAATTGTCAAATAAAATTTTAAGTGATTCCAAATCATTACCAAGATGTATTTAACATGTCACATACATGAAAACATAAATTGCAACAAAAAATCCATAAAATACCAAAATTGCCGAGAAGGCCATGATGTTTTTTCAACTTATGCATTTAGTCCAATCTTGTTCAAAATAAGTCAAGATCAAATCCAATCAATCCAAAATTTAATATACATAATATGTACATCAATAGACAACACATATATGAAAAGTCCCAAATTTGGAAAGGGTTAAGAATCTTAATTTTATAAATTCTTCATTGAACAAATTCACTAAATTAAATAAATTCAACACGTTAATTCAATTTTTACAACACCAAACAAGTCCTCACCCACTTTTAAATAACACAATAACAATTCTAGGTCATCAATGAGCGACCTAACAACTCTGGAATGGTAACTTGATTATCAAATAATCAAAAGAAAGCTTAATAATTAATTATAAGCTTACTTTGTTCAACAACATGCAAACTGTTGGAAAAAATAACCAAGCCCCGAGATCAACAAGAGCAAACAAAATATATATAAATGAATGAAAAATATTGAAGTATGCCTGAATCATACTCACAAAAATCGGAATGCGGATGCGTTGATGAAATGAAAACTTCTCCTTTGTGCAGTGAGATTCGGCCAAGGTGGAAAGTGCAGCTCCAAGCTTTGTTTGATCCTCCCAAGCTCAAGATTAGTTTCCCATAACACCTTTGTATGATCCTTGAAGGTGCTAGCCTTTGTTGTGATTTTGAATGCACAACTTCTTCAAATCTTGCCACAAAAATTGAAGAAATGGAGAGCCCAAAACTGCATGTAGTTTCGGCAATGTGAGAGAGAGAGAGGAGTTCAATGATTTTTGTTACAAAAAATCAATTTATATTTATGCCATAATATTTATTAAATTAATAATAAACTTATGACACAAATCATGCAATGGCTTAGAGTGTCAAACACTCAAACTCCATGCAAAACCATTGAGTGTATTGTACACTATCACCATGCAATGTATTAACAATTAAATAATGCATAAAATGACATGTGTCATGTGGGCCCCACACGTTTCCAAATGAAAGTGGGCCACGCACACTCACGCGTTCGGGTTCGATATTTCCGAAATACCGAACTTACGTCGCGACGTTAATTAAATCGAATTTAAATAAATAATTGCGCCTAGCGAAATTATTATTTACGTCGCTAACGAATTAATTCTAAATTAACTCGTTTGCCCGAATTAAAATCTAATTTTAATTTCGCGTCGAAATCGAATTTCGATTATTATATCGAATATAATAATTTTATGATTAATTCCAAATTAATCGTTCTCTCTCTTTGTATAGTACTTTATCCAAGATAAAGTCTCTCCGTAATTAATCCAAGATTAATTGAGTTTGAATCATACGTCATTGGTGAATCTTCGGGAAGCGACCCAAGAGATCTCCGGATATGTTGGCAGTAAATACAGTCGTCGGATTATCCGAACACGTACGTACCTCGTACTACGTTTTTACCGATTCACAAGACAAGGTTGGCTTCTAGCAAAGCGCCATGCCTACCCAATTCTCCAGAAATATTCTTATATGAAATATAAGATCTATATCAAGCGTAGTATACCGTAGTATTGCGTATATCGAACCAGTATCGGATGATCACATGTTAGGCCTGGGGCTGGAAATGTGTCTGCCCCGTACGAAACATATATCGGACATCAAGCAACTAGTCTCTTTAAATCGGACAATCCTGACCTGGTCATATTGTCCCGACGGTTGCAACCTCTTATAGAGTACTAGTTCTGTGTCCTGCGTGATCATCACCTCCATATGTCTGAAGTGATACTTCCATCTCGACATCACATCCAGTACACTACGATTCTCGATAAACCCAGAAGAGGTGTACACAGAACCGTTAAGGTCCCCAACCACCAAAACCAAAGTTTACCGATTGTCGCAAGTACTAGCGATGTAAGTCTCAGGTTAAGACCATATACACCTACCCTGATGCGGCCTCCCATAGACACGCAGACATACTACCAATGGGATTCCGCGGGGTCTATCCAGAGCGAAGCTGTTTTCCGTACCATCGGTAAAACACAACCTCCTATCGCACTTGCATAAGTATCCATACTTAAATATATGAGAACTATGTCGTTGTGCCCTCACAACGTGCACAAGCGCAATACTAGTCTATTCCGCATTATCGATGTCCGATCTCGATAATACTCCGACTAGGGATATTTAATGATTAAACCTTTATGGATTGATACTGTCTCATATCATCTCAATCCGGTATTAATCATATGGACTTTCGCCATTTATATATCAAAGTAAATAATATCACAAAACGGCAAAAGGCAATTTCATTATCACATAGTTAATTTTGTACAATAATACAATATCATTTACAAACAGTGACGCTATGGGACATAATGTCTAACAATCTCCCACTTGGCCTATAGCCAGTCACTCAAGCATCTAATACCCGAACTATGTATGTGTCGTTCAAAAACTTGCTGAAGAACAGCCTTCATCAGCGGATCTGCAATGTTGTCATCTGATGTGACCTTCTCGACCTTTACATCGCCACGATGTATAATCTCCCGAATCAGATGGTAACGTCGAAGAACATGCTTGGACCGTTGATGAGACCTTGGTTCCTTAGCCTGTGCTATAGCCCCGTTATTGTCACAATACAATGGAACGGGCTCAGCTGCTAACGGAACTACTCCTAATCCGATTAGGAACTTTCGGATCCAAACTGCCTCCTTTGCTGCTTCAGATGCAGTGATGTACTCCGCTTCTATTGTTGAATCGGCAACAGTATCTTGCTTGGAAGATTTCCAGCTCACTGCTCCGTTATTCAAACAAAAAATGTACCCGGATTGCGACTTGTAGTCATCCTTGTCGGTTTGGAAACTTGCATCGGTATACCCAGATACCGCAAGTTCTCCACCTCCATAAATTAAGAAAGCATCCTTAGTTCGTTTAAGATACTTAAGGATATTCTTAACTGCTATCCAGTGACCTTCACCTGGATCGGCCTGATAGCGACTGCACATGCTCAAAGCATATGAGACATCAGGTCGTGTACATATCATGGCATACATGATCGATCCGACTGCCGAGCGAACGGTATCCGACTCATGTTGTCTCTCTCTTCCTGAGTCTTAGGACACATGTCCTTAGACAGAGAGGTACCACGTACCATTGGAACCAATCCCCTCTTGGATTGTTCCATGTTGAATCGCTTCAACACTTTATCAATGTATGTACTCTGGGAGAGTCCAAGCAGCTTTCTAGATCTATCCCGGTAGATCTTTATTCCAAGAATAAAGGCTGCTTCTCCCAGATCTTTCATGGAGAATTTTAATGAAAGCCAAGCTTTCACCGACGTTAGCATGGGAATGTCATTGCCTATAAGCAATACGTCGTCGACATAAAGGACAATAAAAGTAAGTGCTCTCCCACTAACCTTCTTGTATACACAAGGGTCATCTGCGTTTTGCACGAAATCATATTCTTTTATGATCTCATCAAAACGCTGATTCCATGACCGTGATGCTTGCTTCAATCCATAAATGGATCGATTCAACTTACAAACCTTGTTTGCAAGTCTAGGTACGATAAAACCGTCAGGCTGTTGCATATAAACATCCTCCAAAAGGTTTCCGTTAAGGAAAGCGGTTTTAACGTCCATCTGCCATATCTTGTAATCGAAATATGCAGCTATTGCAAGCATTATCCGAATGGATTTAATCATGGCAACGGGTGAGAAGGTTTCGTCATAATCAATACCATATTGTTGACGATACCCCTTCGCTACAAGCCTAGCTTTGTACGTTTGTACGTTGCCATCCATGTCGGTCTTCTTCTTGAAGATCCATCTGCATCCAATAGGCTTTACGCCTTCTGGTGCATCAACCAGTGTCCAAACTTGGTTGGCGTACATGGAATCCATCTCGGACTTCATGGCTTCTTGCCATAAAGCGGAATCGATATTTTGTATCGCTTCCTCATACGTAGCCGGCTCATTATCCTCAATAAGATTAATATCTACATGAGGTGAGATCAGGAACCCATACCTCTCAGGTACTGTTCTGACTCTCTCCGACCTACGCGGTCCTTGTGTATGTGAAGTTTGTGGTACAGACTCATCCCGGACGGTCTGTTCTTGTTCCGTCGTTGATTCATTGCCAGGAACAGTATCACTACGATCTTCATCGAGTTCTACTTTCCTCCCACTTACCACTGCCACTGCATTTATAAATCCTTCTCAAGGAAAAATGCTTGTAGAGCAACAAATACTTTGTTCTCTTGTGGGTGATAGAAGTAATATCCTTTGGTTTCCCTAGGATATCCTACGAAAAGGCATTTATCAGATTTGGGTTCAAGTTTGGTACCTTCCAAACGTTTAACATATGCCCAGCATCCCCAAATCTTCAGGAAAGAGAAACCTGGTTTCCTTCCTGTCCATATCTCATATGGAGTCTGTTCAACAGACTTCGACGGTACCTTATTCAAAATAAGTATAGCACTGTTTAATGCGTATCCCCAGAAGGATATTAGTAGCTCAGTGCGACTCATCATTGACCTTACCATGTCCAACAAGGTGCGGTTTCTCCGTTCGGACACACCGTTTAATTGCGGTGTTCCAGGAGGAGTCCACTGTGAAAGAATACCATATTCTTTCAAGTAATCTTGAAACTCATAACTTAAGTATTCGCCACCACGGTCTGACCGTAATGTCTTAATACTCTTCCCTGTTTGTTTCTCCACTTCGTGTCGAAACTCTTTGAATTTCTCAAAAGTTTCCGACTTGTGTCTCATAAGATACACATAACCGTAACGAGATGCATCATCTGTGAAGGTTACGAAGTAGTGAAATCCACCTCTAGCCTGGCTAGACATGGGCCCGCATACGTCAGTATGAACGAGAGCCAACAGTTCTGTGGCACGTTCACCTTTACTGCTAAAAGGTGATTTAGGCATTTTGCCTAAAAGACAAGATTCGCAGACGTCATATGAATTGGGATCAAATTCGTCCAAGTACCCACTCTTCGAAAGTGTGGATATGCGAGTCTTGTTGATGTGTCCTAGACGACAATGCCACATAATAGCTTCATCTTTTAGATTACTCCTTTTGAGCCTTTTGTTTGTCATTTTAGGAGATTCATTTATATTCAAAATATAAAGACCGTTATTTGCAACAGCTGTGCAAATTTCTGCATCATTTTTATATAAATAACACCCAGTGTTTCTAAATACAAAAGTGTAACCCTGCTGGGTTAACAAGGATACAGATATAATATTCCTAGTTAAACTAGGTACAAAATAACAGTTCAAAAGTTTAAGTACATGCCCTGAGGGCAGTTCTAAAACAAAAGTCCCTACGGCCAAAACAGCAACTGGTGTTCCGTTTCCGACCCGTAGATCCATCTCCCCCCGATGCCAGCACCCTGCTATCCTGCAGATCCTGCACATCAGTACAAATATGAGCACCACAACCAGAATCAAAAATCCAATTTTTAAAACTAGAAGTATTCATATTTATCTCAATAACAAACATACCAGAGGCGATAGCCTTGCCAGCCTTGATATCCTCCCTCTGCCCTTTGCCCATTCGGCAGTCACGTTTCCAGTGACCCCTCTTGCCGCAGTTGAGGCAGATGTCGCGAGATTTGTCCTTTGGCTTCCTAGAAGCCACTGTCAACTTGCCCTTGCCCTTGTTCTTGAACTTCTTCTTCCTCGCACCTCCAATTGCCTTGGGCCCAGCCCTTGGCGCATGAGAGGTCGATGCATAATGCGCCTCGCGCTTGCTCCCCTTTAGGAGTTCCTTTTCGGACTCCTTCAGCACGGACAAAACTCTCCAAGAGTGTCGTCAGTGTCCATCAACTTATAGTTGATGATGATTTGTTTCCAAGTATCGGGTAGCGATTGTTAGCATATCAATCGTCAACTCTGCCTCCAAGACAATGCCCATCTTGGCTAACTCATCTATGTCAGCGATCATTTGAGTCCCGTGGGCCTCAACTGATGCGCCGTCTGTCATCCGGGAGCGGAAGAGTTTCCTTACTAGCTCATACCTCTCCATCCGCTTGTTGGTGCGGTGGAGATCACGCAATCTTGCCATCATGTTATAGGGATCCAAGTCCCTGTTCTGGCGTCTGAAATGCTGGGTCATTGCAGCTAGCATAACTGACTGAGCTTGGTCACAATCGTCACTATGAGTCTTCCATAACTCTAGCTCCAGTGGCTCAGTGGGTTTAGGCGGGAGAGGTCTCTGAATAGTATACAGCACCCTCTCAGCAGCCCAAGCACTATCTTGAGGTTCATTTCCCAGTCGGCAAAGTTTGTCCCTTTGAAGACATTATCGCCCATGATTATGTCGCGGACATTAACCTTGCCAGTCATCTTGACAACTATAGTCCAACT
Source organism: Zanthoxylum bungeanum (assembly GCA_019454045.1). Classification (NCBI taxonomy): domain Eukaryota; kingdom Viridiplantae; phylum Streptophyta; class Magnoliopsida; order Sapindales; family Rutaceae; genus Zanthoxylum; species Zanthoxylum bungeanum. The sequence continues at coordinate 12,126 of SKCR01033585.1, read as the reverse complement.
ATAAAGTCAACGATGTTATGGGTACATTCAAACTGTTACAAGCAAAATAACAATATATTAGTCCAACTAATTATTAAAATATTGACGAAATAATTTTGAAAGACGCGTAAGGCTAAGTATCTGAACGAAATTGCAAATTCAATAATAGCCTCCCACTATTTTCTTCAAGTCTCTAACCCTCTTGTGGAGAACTCGGGAAATCGCATTTCCTAGTGGGCTAGGATCCCGTTAAATAACACACAACCTTGACTTTGGCCAATAAAAGCTGTATGCTATTTAACTTAGGTAGATCTCTATGATCAATTGGATCTCATCCAATTCCTAGATCCGGTTAGGTGGACATTCAAGTCCCAAACATATGTATAATGTCAATGTATCCATTACATTTTCCTAACCCTATCCTCCGAATCATCTAGGCCTTGGCTTTGGCCAAAAACAAACCTAATGATTCCAGTTAAGCGGGACCCATTGACGAGGAAAGTTTCGTAATTAATCAATGTCATTGGACAAAAAGTGATCTTGACTTTGGCCAATAAAAATCACGATTTGGACAAGACACCGATATGCAACAAAACTCTCATGATTCAAGTACATCCTTGATTGACAAAGGTCTTGACTTTGGCCAAACAAACCAATGCCAACTTCGGATCTTGAACAAGAATCATTCAATGGAAGGAAAATCGCTTAATATTGTTTGAGGGATTTTTCGCGTAATTGGCAACCAATTAATTTATCTTGTTAGGTCTCATCATCATACACCCTTAAGCATGCTTCTAAAACATCATAAAGCGCGTAAAGTAAAGTAATAGCGATATACGGATGGATATGAACAACAACTTGTTCCTAGAACAATTCACTCCTCTTTCCTCTCCCCGCTAGCACTATTCTACTCTTACCCAATTAATAAACATACAATAAGAGAAACCTCATTTACATTGAGGGGAATTAGGTGAGAAGAGAATACAAAGAGACAATAAGAGAAAGGCTGGACACGCAGGTCCAATTTATAAATTCTAAATTTACAATAATTTCTAAAATTACCCTTCCCTTCTAATATCCATCCGATATACACTATTCATACATCACATCCACATTCATTCATTCAAGGCATGTTATACAACCAATCAAATCCAATTAATTAGTCTTTAATTAGGTGACAATACAATGTTCAAACAATTGTTTGCATTTGCGCGAGTCCAACTCAATTTGAGAATAAATACTTATAGTATGAATTCACGAATTATATCGAACTACTCGTTAAATCCAATTTAAGTCGTATTCAATACTAATCCTATTATTTAATTCTAAATTAAATATTTACACTTTTATTGTGCTTTTATAACTTAGATTCCAAATCTAATACAATCGGGTCTCAAAGCCCAACTAACATCTAATGTCCGTTTAATTAAAGTCCGATGGGCTTTCAATTGATTTCTTTAGGCTTGGGTTTTGGTCAATGTATGGGTCAAACCCAATTACCAAGCCCAATAAGGAATCACCCTCATATGCCATAAAATCAATATCAAGCCCATAAGGCCCAATTAAACATAAAAGCCCATTTATTATATTTGGGCTTAAATGGTGTGATTTAGGCCCATTTTGGATCCAATCCAAATGGTCCAAATCTACTTGGCCCAACCAAGCCCATTTTGTCCAAATATAATAGTTTTAGGCCCAATTCAAAATTAAGCCCAACTAACCAAATTTTAAAATTCCAAATTTTATAACTTAATTAATTAAGTGTATTATCATGATTAATTCTTTAAATCAATATTCCCAAAATATCAAATTAATCCATTAATCATATTTTTATCTTAAATATATGTCCAACATTATTTAATCAAAAAATCAAGTCCCTAATCCTCCATCAAGCATTCGGCCAAGGTGATTAAAATGGTTCCGATTTCGTTTTCAATCCAATCGAGTTACAAATCATCATTCCATATTGTTTCAAGTCATCTAATGTCTTAAAATTAAAAAATCATCTAGTCCATATGCTTGCATGTATTCGGCCAAGCCTCATTTGGGTTGGAAAAATTAATCCAATTTATTTTCCATGAAATTGATGATGTATAATCTAAATAACATACATCTAAGCATATTTAATCAAGCAAACTCATCAAATCATGCTTCATACAATTTTCCCCAAATAACATCCTAATATATTTGCATGCTCTTTAAGCTCAATGATACCATTGTTGGAAAAAATAACCAAGCCCCAAGATCAACAAGAGCAAACAAAATATATATAAATGAATGAACAATATTGAAGTATGGCGGAATCATACTCACAAAAATCGGAATGCGGATGCGTTGATGAAATGAAAACTTCTCCTTTGTGCAGTGATGAATTCGGCCAAGGTGGAAAGTGCAGCTCCAAGCTTTGTTTGATCCTCCCAAGCTCAAGGATTAGTTTCCCATAACACCTTTGTATGATCCCTTGAAGGTGCTAGCCTTTGTTGTGATTTTGATGCACAACTTCTTCAAATCTTGCCACAAAAATTGAAGAAATGGAGAGCCCAAAACTGCATGTAGTTTCGGCAATGTGAGAGAGAGAGAGGAGTTCAATGATTTTTGTTACAAAAAATCAATTTATATTTATGCCATAATATTTATTAAATTAATAATAAACTTATGACACAAATCATGCAATGGCTTAGAGTGTCAAACACTCAAACTCCATGCAAAACCATTGAGTGTATTGTACACTATCACCATGCAATGTATTAACAATTAAATAATGCATAAAATGACATGTGTCATGTGGGCCCCACACGTTTCCAAATGAAAGTGGGCCCACGCACACACTCACGCGTTCGGGTTCGATATTTCCGAAATACCGAACTTACGTCGCGACGTTAATTAAATCGAATTTAAATAAATAATTGCGCTAGCGAAATTATTATTTACGTCGCTAACGAATTAATTCTAAATTAACTCGTTTGCCCGAATTAAAATCTAATTTTAATTTCGCGTCGAAATCGAATTTCGATTATTATATCGAATATAATAATTTTACGATTAATTCCAAATTAATCGTTCTCTCTCTTTGTATAGTACTTTATCCAAGATAAAGTCTCTCCGTAATTAATCCAAGATTAATTGAGTTTGAATCATACGTCATTGGTGAATCTTCGGGAAGCGACCCAAGAGATCTCCGGATATGTTGGCAGTAAATACGGTCGTCGGATTATCCGAACACGTACGTACCTCGTACTACGTTTTTACCGATTCACAAGACAAGGTTGGCTTCTAGCAAAGCGCCATGCCTACCCAATTCTCCAGAAATATTCTTATAGGAATATAAGATCTATATCAAGCGTAGTATACCGTAGTATTGCGTATATTGAACGAACCAGTATCGGATGATCACATGTTAGGCCTGGGGCTGGAAATGTGTCTGCCCCGTACGAAACATATATCGGACATCAAGCAACTAGTCTCTTTAAATCGGACAATCCTGACCTGGTCATATTGTCCCGACGGTCGCAACCTTTTATAGAGTACTAGTTCTGTGTCCTGCGTGATCATCACCTCCATATGTCTGAAGTGATACTTCCATCTCGACATCACATCCAGTACACTACGATTCTCGATAAACCCAGAAGAGGTGTACACAGAACCGGTTAAGGTCCCCAACCACCAAAACCAAAGTTTACCGATTGTCGCAAGTACTAGCGATGTAAGTCTCAGGTTAAGACCATATACACCTACCCTGATGCGGCCTCCCATAGACACGCAGACATACTACCAATGGGATTCCGCGGGGTCTATCCAGAGCGAAGCTGTTTTTTCCGTACCATCGGTAAAACACAACCTCCTATCGCACTTGCATAAGTATCCAATACTTAAATATATGATAACTATGCCGTTGTGCCCTCACAACGTGCACAAACGCAATAATAGTCTATTCCGCATTATCGATGTCTGATCTCGATAATACTCCGACTAGGGATATTTAATGATTAAACCTTTATGGATTGATACTGTCTCATATCATCTCAATCCGGTATTAATCATATGGACTTTCGCCATTTATATATCAAAGTAAATAATATCACAAAACGGCAAAAGGCAATTTCATTATCACATAGTTAATTTTGTACAATAATACAATATCATTTACAAACAGTGACGCTATGGGACATAATGTCTAACACAAACATCTTTCATCAAATTTCTTACACACTTATTACAAAATCAAGAGAGTATAAAAAACTTCCAAGCAACATATTTTGTAGCTTAGAACAATAGAAACAACTTTCTAGTTTAAGAAAAGTTAGAAAAACTTACATAAATTGAAGATTTCTTCACTTTTGTTCTCAACACTTAAACTTTTTCTCTCAACTCTCCTTTTGTAATATTTTGGATGCTTAACCTCATGAAAGAAAATGAAATAAAATAATTTATACTCCCCCAACCACTTGGCCGAATTTTGGGAATAAAATAAATATCTAGATATTTTTTTGTTTCAATTTATTAAAGCTAGTTTACTTGTTGTATTTGATCATTACAACATTTAATGAATTACAATAAGTCAAACCACTCAAAAAATGCCATTTCCTAATGTAATCATAACTTAAGATATTTATATTTTAATTACTTTAATTATTTAATAATTAAATAATTAAATAATTATTTAAATATAAATATTTTAAATATATTTATTATATTTATTATATTTACTTAGTCAAATACATATATATTAATGATTTATGTCAAATATCACAATTTGACATTTAATTAATGTGTATTTAATAAAATCATTCATTAAATACAGATACACATTAATTAAGAAATGACCCTTAGATCCATTTGCATGTATCTTTCGTTTAACCGTTTAACGATTTATAAATAATCAGTATTATTCATAAAAGTTGTCATAGTACTCTACGAGTATATTTCATTAGTGAGACTCTCTAGGTTCAGACATATCCATCATGAAATCCAATTTTGTGTCCATAATTTACCCACCCGTAAATTATGACTAACACGGATAAACTCTCTGAACCATACATGTTGAGGTCATTGCATACGTATAATCTCTCTGTCACATGTATCCAAATTATTCCAGAGATATAGATATAAACATCAAATCTCTATAGATATAATCACGTCGACGTTTCTATTAGCAATCACTTAATAACATTTAGAACTAATTTCTACAATGTACCACGGGCCCATGAATTTAACAAATTGCTAATTCCATATTGAATCCCTATGTTCTGTACACAGAACTGATGGATCCTTTCTTGACACACATCGGATATCTTGAGTAACAATCCACACCCAACGAACAGGCGGATCTCTGATCTTAATAGATCGGTGACGTGACTGCCATTTAAGTGTGGAGGATAACTCATATATCCACAGTGGTATCTCAAGTAAAAGAATCATTATGCTCACTCAACCCGAAAAGATTCTTATTGACTTTGGTGTACCATCCATTAAGAATCTTCGGTGAGTCATTAAGTGTTTATCCGCTATAAATATCTACACGTCTATACGAGTCTCCAAGACTCATGGTTCATTGAGAAACCCTTGGAATCCAAGATTCCAATATACGACATGTACCCATCTCAACGAGTTTAATTTACTGACCAAGTAGTGTAAACCTTGACCACGAACAGTCTAAGAATGACAACGTCATGATACAACTCAATGTCAGTTGCGACACTTTTGCAACAGTATCATAACTAATCATTCTAAGGTTTGTTACGTCTTTCCCATATTAAAAGAGATGTTATATAATAGAAACTGTTTATTTTATTCATAATAAAATGTTACATAAGTATTTACAGGGAAATACATAAGAAAATTGGCGCTCTGAGCACCAACCCTAACACAAACTGCCACATGAATGACATTAATAGCTTTGCTATTTTTATTGCTAGCTCAAAATCGTCCTTAGTTCAGGTCAGTTTATCTTTAGGGAAAAAGACCCCATCAACTATGACCATAAGAGGTTTCCACCCATACTCTACTGACATCTAGACTATCTCATCTATGGATTTAAGAAACGCTCTCATGCGAATATTTCAATGAAAATATTCAGCCTCATTAAAAAAAATGGACAATTTAAGGGTTGACAACGACCTATATTAAAACAGGTAAAAGATCGAGTTCAGACTCTGATACCAATTTAAAGTTCATATTTATCTAAGGTTCTGACCCTATGCAGAATTTAACACAATATTATAAGATAAGTCATAAATAATATTTTTATTGATTAATCAAATTAACAATCATCCTTAAGTATAACAGTTTATAAATCTAGGCAAACAAAATTAATGCAATAAATAAATCAACACAGTAATTTTGTCGACGAAGTGGAAAACTCGTGCGAGTAAAAAATCATTTCGGGTATCTCGGCTACCAGCCCAAATCCACTATAAAAAGAAAAATTTAAAATGATGGTAAAAGACCTATTGTGGCGACTCCATCGACTCTAGTATCTCTAGACTGTAAGAGCTCGAAGGACTCCTCGAGCCCGTACCCCACAGTTTTCTTCAAAATCTCTAAATTCTCTGAGCGAATCAAATTTGCAACTCTAAATGCCGGAACTTCGACTTCTAATCTTCCTCATAACGAACTCTGAAGGGTTAGGAAGTTGGGTTTGGTTGTGTTGATGGTAAATCAAAGAAAGGTTTCACCAAACATACAAAAGACATAAGAAACAATGAGGCTTCAAGATGAAATCAAGAAGGTTGAAAGCTATGAATATTTTTCACTCAAAGAAATATGTTTTCAACACGGGGGAAGGTGGCTTAATGTTCTTTAAATAGGTAGGGCAAAATAAGGGGTTTTCCAAGAGCAAAATAGGTTAAAAACGTGTCCAAAATAGGTCACTTATGCATGGGCGTTTGAATACCACTCGAACGCTTGTCGAATGCGCGCTCTTTGGAAAGGTTTGTTCGAACGCATACTCGAACGCAACACGAATGCATACTCACTAGAAGGTTTTGTTCGAACGCACTGATGAACGTACTACGCATGGGAACCTTCTATCAAGTTTCGTTGGAACCCAAACACGAACATGACACTAACGCCACACGTTCGAACCCAATCACGAACGCTGCACAAACGCATGTCTGATCTTCATGCACAGTTTTGCCAAAAATCAGTCCAATTGCACCAAGTTCTTCAAGACTTTTTACAACTCAATTGAACTTGTTTTGTTATGGACATTGTCAATAAAAATGGAACTAACAGTTCTGTAGTCAAAGTAACTTCATCACTTTCATATACCCATCAGACGGTAGCCCTTTCGGAGATTCCTTAAGGACTGATTCACTATCCATAGATTTATTGAATGCAAAAAGCCTTTTGTTGGCAGGCGATCATGTTTTTCACAGGATTTCTCGTTACTCATGTCAACATTCTCACATATGATATATCCAAGAGTTGTCACGAAAACCCTTTGTTGGATGCCATCTCTGTTCATTGGAGCCTTTCTAAGTAACCCATCTATGATGAGTTTTAACCTACTGTACATGCATGACATTATGCATTAGGCGGGGCCTCTCATAATAGTTGATCAAGTTTACACACATCTTAATGGTGGTTGTCACATCTTATTTCATTCCTAGTAAATGTCGTAGGGTTCCGAGAGGTTAACATACTCACATGAAGGGAGTCTCAGGTATGGAAAGGATAGAATCCAGCCGGGGAAGGCAATCTGGAAGATTGACCGCACCACTTCAGGGGCGCGCTAATTGCAATCTTTCTAAAGTACTACCTAAGGTAATATGTAATATTCTTACTAATTAGCGCTTTAGTTTGAGGTGCTAGCTTCCTAATAATATAGGGTGGCTAGCCCATCATTGGGAAATGATGCACCTCGGTATGTTGGAGCAGTTCAATGATATAGGAAATGGGACAGAGAGATTCTTGTATTTCTTCTATCGCACCCTGCTAAAGAATTGGAATGGAAGATCACTTTTCCGCACTTGCTAGCATGCACTATCTTTACACCATATAAAGAAAAGAAATGTCGGGAAAGAGCTGGAGCTTGATCCAAATATAGTAACCTCATTCATCTATACTAAAGGCATGGACCTTCTAAGGCCGTGATGCCTTTCCGCAGGTCTCTCGTCGAAATGAGAAGCTAGCAAAATAATTGTTGGTGTGCAATTAACTACGTCGACCCTAAATTAGGAATTACTAAGATTTCTCTTTTAAAGGTGAATAAGGTTTGTTTGTTCATACAGACAGTGTGATTTGGGGATCTTTTGTTTGTTCCGCAAGACAGCCAGTCGAATATTAGCGAGAGTAAATTTTCGATAGATATCGTTATATGTGTAGATTAATGGGAGTAGATTTCGGATCCCGAATATTTATGACAATTGTCTTTTATTCTTAATCGGTAGATATTTGGCTAAAAAAAAAAAACACCTTTCAAGTCCTTATAGTGATTTTAGAATGCAAATTTGTCCGTTAGCCATGCCTTACGAAAGAAAAATTAACAAAGTTCAATGGCCTTTTTAGTAAATTTAACCAGCTAAGCCGTAATGATATCTGCAGCAGCAACTCAAACAAACAGAAAATAAACTAAAAAAAAGCCACAGTTTCCAATAGTTAGCAAAAAAAGAAAAATATTAAAAATTAAAATGAAATAAAATGCTCTCAAACAAATGAAAACGTCATTTGGCTTGTAGGTATCTTTATCAATTCTCTGCCTCTGCTTATTAATTCAGTTATAAGAAAATATTTCATAAATTTTTCCATTTGCTAAAATTAGAGCCTTTAACTTGGATTCGTCTCTCACTCATTCGGTCTTTATAGCACTGCCTCTTTTTAATTATTATTATTATTATTTGCGTTTTTGTGGGTCGTAATTGAGAGGTGAAAATAGCTTGAGCAAACTTGGTATCTGGGATTCTGACATTAATTGTTTTTAACTGTTCATGTGTGAAGTGTTTGATTCAACATCATGTCTCAAACCAACTGGGAAGCTGATAAAATGTAAGTGTCATTCATTTCTCATTTAATTTTGTATCTGGGTTTCAGTATTTTTGTTTATTTTAGCTTAGAAATTGCTTTAAGCTTTAGTTTTATGCTTGATTTGGGTTCTGGGTATGTGGATTGTTGTCAGTTTTGCTTCTGTTTATAGTCTTGCATTCAAGTTCTGCTTTTTTGAAGTCGTTTTATACCATGTTATTGTAAGCTATATATTAGGGTTTAGAACTTGTTCTGTTCTTTTGGGGCTTGAATTTTCTGCTTTTGCTTGCTATCTTTCTGAGTTGTAGCATTAAGTTTCTGGCATATCTAGTGATTTTGGTGAATAAAGTTGAAAAGCTTTTTCCTTGTTCATTTCTCTGTTGCAACTGCTGTATCAAAATCTTTTCTATTCTTTAACTTGTTATATAGTTTGTAATTGTCTTTATTGCTGGGTTGCTGATTTTTAGTTGTAGCATTTGAATTTCTGTTATATCTGTTATGAGTCTTATCTATATGCACAATTTTTAGTTTTTCTTTTTCTTTTTTGGCACTATTAGTGTTGTCTGTTAACTCTTATTTACCTAAAGGGTGATGCTAAATGTTGGTGTGTTTTATAATCACAGGTTGGATGTGTACATCCATGATTATTTAGTGAAGAGGGATCTAAAGGCTTCTGCTCAGGCTTTTCAGGCCGAAGGAAAAGTATCATCCGATCCTGTAGGTAAGTGTAGTTTCCAGTTCCAGTGCCCCTTCTCTATTCCATTTCCATTTTTTCATTGTAATGCTTTAGCGTCTTTATTTGTTTTGATATCAAACATACGTGGGTTTCCACTTTCCACTTTCCAGCTATTGATGCCCCTGGTGGTTTTCTATTTGAGTGGTGGTCGGTTTTTTGGGATATATTCATTGCTAGAACAAATGAAAAGCATTCAGAGCTTGCTGCATCTTACATCGAGGTTCGGCGCTTCAAACTCTTCTGTACAATTTTCTCAGTGACACTTCAGCTCCCATGAGAAACATAAAATGTTTTGAAGCTAGTATTGATTTTGGAATGTTTTGGTTTTACTCTTTGCTCAATGGGTTAATCTATTGTCCTTGAAATATTAAAAGAGACAATCTATTGATACCCATCCATAGGACTGTATTGGAGTTCTTATATAGAGAACAAGTATATGGCGCCTCTCTGAATCTTATGTCATTGAAATCTACAGACACAATTGATTAAGGCACGAGAGCAACAGCAGCAGCAACCCCAACAACCGCCACGTCAACAACAACAGCAGCAGCAATTGCAAATGCAACAGCTTCTATTTCAGAGGCAAGCTCAGCAGCAGCAGCATCAACAGCAACAGCCACAACAACAGCCGCTGCAACAGCCTCAGCAGCAGCAGCCACAGCAACAGCAGCAAAAGAGGGATGGTATTCACCTCATAAATGGCAATTCAAATGGGCTAGTAGGAAATGACCCTATCATGCGACAGAACCCTGGAACTGCAAATGCCTTGGCTACAAAGATGTATGAGGAAAAATTCAAGCTGCCACTGCAGAGGGATTCTTTGGATGATGTGGCTATGAAGGTAGGTGGTGCACTAAAATGAGCTTTTAAAGGCATGCTTTTTTCTCTCCTAACTAGATGTTGATAATTTGGGGTACTTTATACAGCAAAGATTTGGTGAGAATATGGGCCAGCTCTTGGATCCAAATCACGCCTCTATTTTAAAGTCAGCAGCAGCAACCAGCCAGCCTTCAGGGTGCTTCTCTAAGATTTTACTAATATTACTTGAATTTTATTATGTTATAGTGTTCCTGTTTACAAAATGAATTGGAGTTTTCTTGGAAGTAAAACATGAGGAAAGTTGTTAGATTTACGAAAAAGATTCCTCATGCAGTCAGAAAATTTTCAAGTGATTTAGGTTTACATGCAATGCATCCATCCTAATTAATTTTGACCTATAACTTCAAAGGCCACAGAAATAAACAATAAACTGGTAAAAGAAATTAGTGTTCCTGAGGTTTCCAAATTAACTTACATATTTAGGGGCATTTTTCTGGCATCTGACACACGACCCTGTTACCAACAATATCAGGCAAGTTTTGCATGGTACCGCTGGTGCGATGTCTCCACAAGTTCAATCTTGGAGTCAACAACTGCCAGGGTCCACACCAGTGAGTTATTTGGTTAGAATTAGTCTTATCACTTGTTGCTTACCTTATTGACGTTTTCGGAAATCTATCTGTATTTAGGATATAAAGAGTGAGATTAATCCTGTACCAAATCCCAGAGCAGCAGGTCCTGAAGGATCATTAATGGGAGTTCCTGGTATGTTTTGATTCCTTTCTCTATTCATCCTCTTGTGATCATCTTCCATTGACATTTTAGGATATGATTATCATGTATATAATGCAATTTAATTTGACATGAGTGTAATGTTCTAAAAAAATGCAAGGCGGTAGGTATACGATAGGGAAGTGCCTAGCCTAGGCCTTCTAAGCAGTGCCTGGACGGATAGGGGGGCGGAGCTAGAAGGTTTTATTTTTTTTTTAAATATTTATAATAGTTTATTTTATAGTAAATAATGAATTAAAAATTTATAAATTGAATAAGTTTGGAGCTGGTGTCAATGTCATGCATATACTATAGATGATAGTAATAATTATTATTATTTTACAATACTATTTAATTTATGAATACGTCTATCGTTACAATGAGGTCTTTGCCTCTCACCCAACAGCTTCTTATAAAATATTAGTTGATAATTTATTATATATAATGATAAAGCATTTTGAATTGAGAAAAATTGAGTTGAATCACAATTTTCGAAAAAGGGGTATAAAGCTATAAACCACAAATAAGATATTAATTTTTCAAATAAGAAATATTGGAATGGAAAGCTTATATGAATTCCATCGCACATGCCACCTACTCGTCTTCTGTGTTGTTAAAGGCGAGAGGCGCACCGAGGCGATGGGAGCCTGAAAAGCGAGGTGTGAGGCAGGGACGAAGGGCGCACGGATAATTTTATATTTGTAATATATGCATCATTAACATGCAAATGTAAAAAAAAAAAATTATAAATAGATAATAATATTTTAATATAGTCTACTTTTATATTACTTCTACTTGTCCAATTCATAATACTTGACAAAATATCCATTTTGTGCAAGAAGTGTACAAGTCAAAAGTCA